>AFIR01000574.1:0-32874 GCA_000223685.2 Zymoseptoria pseudotritici STIR04_4.3.1
GATTATAGTATTCTTAGCGTTAGGGGTAAAGCTAGAAGTCGCACCGGAATTTGCGACTTCCTAATGCGGAATAATATAAGCACTAGCGCTATTTGCACGTGCTTACTATAAATCTGCTCGTTCTCGCTATAAATACTTATTTAATACATGCGCTTATTATTAATATAAGGCATTCGTTCTTATTATCGGCTATCGGCCCTTTACTTGTTCGTCTCGTCTACGCTCTTTACTTCCTTAGTATTATAGAGTTTCCTTCCTATTATCGTCTTAAAGGTATACCTTCGAGCGATTCCTACTACCCTCCGTCTTCTCTTTCCTTTCTCCTTTAGTAATAGCTTATACGACAATAGTAGCAGTAGTAGTACTACTAAGCCCTCCGAAAGATTTCTCTTTTTCTTTCGAACAATACTACTACTAAGGCCTACTACTTGTTCTCTCCTCTTCGTCGTCGCCGCTATTATATCTCGCGTGCCGGCAATCGTAGCGCTACGCGCCTTTGTCTCCTCTGTCCGCGATACTACTACCTTAGGCGAGCGAGATAAGTATGCTCGTCTCTGCCGCTGTCTTAACCTCCGCGCCTACCGCCTCGCTACTAACTGCCGCTATAATCTCCTCGCCGCCCGCGCTATTACCTACTCTCTCTTTGTCGCTAGCGTAATACTACTACTACTACTACCTTCTTAATAAGCTCCGGCTCCGGCTCTATGCCCTCTCCCTTCTTCTCGCCTCTGCGCCCTTCTTACCCTTCTTATAGTTCTCTACTACCGCAACTATAACCTCCGTAGCCTAGACCTTAGCTACCTCTTCCTTCTTACCCTTCTCGACCTTCCTTCTTCCTAACTTCTTACTAATAGGGACGGCTCCGACGATAGCTATAAGCTACTGTTTATAATAGGCTAAGATAATATTACGATAGGGGGAATAGGAATGCCTAAGGCGAAGAGTAAGAAGGAGAAGAGAGAGGCATTAGCCGGGGTAGAGGTAAAGGTAAAGAAGGGTTCGGTTACTATTAGCGGTAGGATAGGCGGTAGATTTAGCAGTAGATTAGGTAGTGCTAGGCTAAGTGCGGCATAGAATAATAAGAAGAAGAAGGGCAAAGGTAGGGGCTACTAGGAGTTTAGAGTAGCGGCGGGCAGACGGTTCGCGAAGAGCGACGATAAGTAGAAGTATTCTACTCTAGCTATCCGTCGCCGCCTAACACTAGCAGCTCGTATTAAGAGTACGGCGAGAAGCGCAAGGCGTTGTTGCTACTGTCGCAATAGCGAGATATATATAGTTTAGGCTGCCGGAAGCTATAAGTGTTTATAGTGCGTGTAGCTCGGCAAGCTATGCGATAAGTAGTTTATAGCATAATAATAAGTATAGTAGTATATTAGTTAGTGCAAGAAACTCGTCTTCTTCTTAAAGTCTTAAAACCCCCTTTAAACGTAATTCTAAGCGATTAGCACCCTTAAATACCTCTGCTTATTAGCTTATTAAATAGCTATAATAATTGCATAGTTAGGTAACTCCTTGCTATTAATATAGTATGCTCGTAATTAATATTTAGTACTATTTAATAGCGAGTAGTTACTCCTTCCGCATCCGGAAGGTGCAAAATCCTACCGACTCCGCTAAGTATATAATAACGCTAAGGAACCGGTAATGCTCGCTATTAAATGCGTATCCTCGCTATTAATATTCGAAGCTATTTAATAACGAGCAAGTAGTTCCGGCTAATTAGACAAGGGCAGTAACGTCTAACCGTTAACAATATATTTAGCTAAACGCTGCACTAATTCTTTACTATTTTATCTATCTTCTATAACCTCCTTATGTATTTAGATACTTATGCAGAGTCGGCAGCATGCATCCGAACCTCTTGCCGACTATATCTAGTACTAGCACCTCCCTAAAGGCATTCGCTCGAGCATCTTCTTAGCGTATATAGATAAGGATATTATAAAGAAACACCGAGATCCTCTATATTAATCCTACCGGCATATTCGCCGGCTATAGAACATTCTTAAACTAATTAAATAACTAGTAGTTCTCTATCTTGCCGAAGTACTACTCTATGCTTATTCTTATCGACAAGAGGTCCGCATTAAACTACTATCGCTCTAGATTAAGCTATCGACGTCTATAAGCATTAAGCTACGGCGCGACGGTACTATATAGCGTATAGTATGCATAATCGCTAATTACGAACATCGGCGGTCGTAGTAGCTTATAGCCTTTTAATAACTCCTTTATCTTCTACGGCGCGCAAGAGTCCTAGTAAATAGTCTAGTCGCTAGCTAGTCCGACGTATAGTAGTGTTATATAGATAAGGAGCCTGTCCGGTATCGAGATAGCTTAATACTTTAAACTATTGCCGCTATAATAGCTACTATATATAAGTAGCTAATTCTTATTACTCTTAGGTGTATAATATCCCTAGAACACGCTGTCTAAAAAACCCTAGAACCGACTATTACCGAACCCTCTCCCCGCGACGTAGACTCTATACTACTGCACTCGTTCGTACGTTAAGCCTAGCTACTAGGTTATCCGGTCGCTATATCGATTATAGAGGTCCCTTATCGCTCCGTAAAACAAACAACTAGCCTTCGACGGACTTATTCTACTTAGTGCGCTTTAAGCGTACTACCGATCCGGATAAGCAAGGCGTTAGTAAAGAATATATACCGCTTCTCGAGGCGTGCAAACACAGGTACTATACTTTAGCCGCTTAGTATAAGGCTATAGCGCTGCCGCTACGCGGTCGATCTAAGCTAGCGTAAGTCTGCAATATCGCTAGATGTTCTTGTCGTGTTTAGTATCTAGTAACTACCCGATATTGCAATTAAGGCGGAACGAGGCTCTTGTTTCTAGAGCTCTTATATCTTCCTACGTCTACGCCTATATAATATCTAACTACTAACTATGCAGCTCCGCTATAATACTAACGCCTTAGAGGTATACTAGCAACCGGTGCCGCTCCTTATAGGCCCTCTAGATTAATTAGTCCTCCTCTTCCTCGATTATCTCGAATAGGTCTATAGTCGATAGTAAGTAGCGTTTAAGAGTAAGTAGTAGTTAAGAGTAAGGTAGGGATGCAATATCGTAGACGGCGGTAGCACTGCTAGATAACAAGAGGTTGCCTACAACACTTTAAGAGCTATATAGTGCTAACGACTAGCGTGTTAATAACGCGTAAGTTAAAGGTTTATACTATGCTCTTAGCACGGCTAAGACGGCTCTTACCGTCTGCACAGACTCCGAATTAGACTCAAACTATAAGATCCACAGGTGAGTTGCTATTAGCACAACGATTTAGCGCTTACGAAGGTTTTACGGTGTGTTAAAGTTCAGAAACCGGTGGAATGGCGGACAGGAACGCAAAGCAATGCCAGGGCATGTCAAAAACGCTTGCTGCACTGCTACGATATGATCGCCGAGCGGCGCAGCCCCACGTCTTCAGGCCAGACGGGATTGCTTGCATGATTCGATGGACGGCTCGAATCAGCGCGTATGCTGGCAATAGCAAAGGAGTGGCGCTTCCAGACTTCCAAGCCCCTGGTCCAACACGCTCTCGGTTGACCATGAGAATTACATTTGTTTGAGGTTATGGGGCACGTTAGCCCACGCGACGACAGGAGCAGCACGAGTCCGGGTGGATTCTGATTCAAGACTTCGCATGGCTGCGGAGTGCCTCGCTCTCTGACTCGATGGCCGTGGCCTCCGGATGATCGGCTCATCTTTAACGTCTGGTGTGTCCATGCCTAGAGGGCCCAACAAGCACCATACTGTCACATTGCAGCGCACCATGTTACCGTAGGTCCCGACGAGGCGGCATGCTGAATGGCATGCCCTGCTCAAGGCACAAAGCGATTCTCGATGGGGCTGCATGACAAGAGTGACGGACATATCACACGCATCTGTGTTTGAGACGGGAATCGTTGACTCAGTTTCTGATACTGCTTCAAAGATGCATCGGTAGGGATAGGATCGCGAACATCTCGAACTGCCGTCCAGGCCCCTTGACAGCCTGTCTGGACTCGAATTAGGCAAGATCTCTTTTCCCATCCCTCCACACCCATATCGTTGACAATTCCATGTACGACGCGAGAATCACACTGCCAGGAGGAGCTTCATGATGCTGTTCACCGAGCCTCGCATTCCAGTTCTGACAGCGCTCAGCGTGCTCGTTGCGCTGACGTGGGTCACGCTATCGCTGAGGCTGTGGGTGCGACTGGCTGTCACTAGGAGCTCCGGCTGGGATGATGCCTTTCTTACCCTTTCTGCGGTCAGTAATAATCGAACTAGAGGACTTTCGACGTGACTGACTGGGACAGATCGTCTTCACTGGATACTGCACTTCGTGCGTTCTCATTCAGGGATCTGGATACATCCCGCGCGCCGACGACCTTGAGAATGCTCAACTGTCCAGCCTCGTCAATGTGTGTACCCAACATCGTGCATTGTCGCGCAGTACGCTGACGAATAGAACAGCTGGTCATCGCTAGTACGGAAATGTACATCGGTACTCTGGTCTTCCTCAAGATCGCAATTGGGTCCATCTACTGGCGTGTCGCAACTACTCGTTGGCAACAATACACCGTCTTGACGACACTCATATTCAGTACAGCATTCGGGATCATCATGTTTCACGTGACGCTGTTGAACTGCGGCGATCCTACCAGATACCTGGAAAACGCCCAGCAGAATGCGTGCATGCCTGCGAGTTCTATGTACGCCATGCAGATGAGCGCGTACATCGCCAACACGTTGACTAACTGGATACTGGCCCTACTTCCGATTTTCATTGTTGTGAAGACCGTTATGCCGGTACCAGCGAGACTTGCTACGGCTGGCATCCTCACACTCGGGTCTTGCGCGAGCCTTGTGGCACTCGTCAGGGTAATATATCTGAGAGACCTCACGGAACGTCCGACGTTCTTTCGCGCCGTAGAGGAGCTCTCGTTCTGGTCTATTCTGGAATGCGGTCTTGGAATATCGGCCGCCTGCGCGGCAGCATTACGTCCTCTTTTTCCGAGTCTCACAAGTCGCGCTGGGAACGAGCAATTCAAGAGCGAGGTTTCACACAAACATAAAGTCTCGGCGGCATCGTCAAGCTCGAGCCAGCAATCAGACGATGTCAAGGCTCGTGACTGGACGACGATCGAGCCATTGCGGAACCCCTTTTACGAAGCAGAAGGCCAGAGCAAGAGTCACTTCAGCGTGGTCAGCGTCACGCCGGCCATTAGGAGACTCCGCGTACTGAGCAGGCTCGGCTTGTCGTATTTCAATCTCACAGGCAGCAAAGACGATACCGGCGTACCTGATGACTTCGACTCTGCAAATGTCGTACGGCGGAGTACGCTCGAGAAGTCGGCTGTGAATGGCAGACTCGAGATGAGCCGCAAGCTCGAAAAGGAGATCTCTCGTCCAGTTCCTTTGGTGACGAGATCGAATCGACCGACGACGCATCGCGGAGAGAGCCAGCAAGATCTTCTTAGCGCCAGGTCTTCGAACTATTCCCAATGAAGTTGAATTCGTGGCAAGGAGGACTCCCTGGACGGTCCCAGTGCCTGATGAGTACCTGATGTTGTTGATGGTTTGCTACATGTACGAATAGATGGCTTCATGTTATGTACAATCACATCTATAATTTTCAATGTCGCGCAATCAGCCCAAGATGAGAGCTCGAGCGAACATGACTTGCCCGCGAGATCAAGCATGTTGGCCATAACATTCTGCAGCATCCTGGTTCGAAAAGAGCTGTGAAACTTCTCGACGCTGGCCTTACGGCTCAATTGCACCAGATATGATCTCATACGTCTTGGTCAGCTTGTTAAGAGAAGTCGGTGGCGCCCATGAATCTTATAAGCAGATGTTATATCTCGACGTGCTCGACTGCGGGCTCGATCCTGAAGCTGTGTGGCATGCGCAACCGCGGCGGAGCTGCACGGTCCTGTGCGATCTGCACCAGGGATCGCGCTAGTTTGGTCTCGTCTCGTACTCTTCTCGAAGGACGGTCATCCACCTTTCAACTGCACACACATACACTGATCACATGGACGAATACGATGAAAGAGAGGAAGTGGAGGAGGAGCAAGAGGAGGAATATGACGAGAACGCCGACGAAGATTTCAACCCCGACAAGGCCGTTGACGAGGCTGCGAACTCTTCCTCTTCTGACGACGATGAAGAGACAGCAGTCGCAAAACCTGCGCCCAAGTCGAAGAAGCGGAAGTCCGAGGCCGTGATTGAAGCCGACCTCGACTCGGGAGACGAAGCGACCATCAAAGCACTGCCGCGCAAGAAGCGGAGGAAAGATGCGGAAGACGAAGACAGCGGTGGTGAGGGTGGCTTCATTCGGACAAGGGCGCAGCGGGTTCTAGAGAAGGAGGAGCGCAAACACAGAAAACGAGCACGAGATGGCGAGGTCACCGTGGATGTCGAGCAACTATGGGCAGAACTCAGTAGTGCCCCCATTGGTCGGGCGGTGGTCCTTCCACCTCCAGCGGGCAAGGACTCTATGGATATGGAGTGCGAGGAGAACAAGGAGAATGAGGCGGCTTCATCTGCCGAGGATATGATCACAATCAAACGACGAATCGAGTACGCAGGCGAGGTGACGGAAGTGGAAGCACAGGTTCCTCGAAGCTCCAAGGAAGCGAAGAAGTACCTGGCTGAACACCCCGAAGCGGATCCTCACCATAAGAAGAACGAAGATAAGAACGAGTCTGGACTACAACGCCCTCTCAAACGACCGTCAATGTTCGAGCCAAACCCTCTGAGCTTGGTGAAAGGTGTGGCTCCAGAAAAATTGCGACCACGAGCTCCCAGCCGTATGGATGTACTCATGGCGACTAAGAGAGCCGAGGAGAAGATTCGCGCGCAGAAGATGAGCACCGTGCAGAAGAGCGCGTTGGATTGGAAAGGCTTTGTGGATAACGAAGGTCTGCGGGAAGAGCTCGATGAGTATGGGAAGAGCAAGGGTGGGTTCCTGGCGAGAGAGGCCTTTTTGGATCGTGCTGCTGGGGCGAGAGAGCAGGCTGCGAGAAATGCGAGGTTGAAGTTGTGAGAGCGTTGATGGTCTTCGATATAGATGCATATGATACCCCAGCAAGATGTCCTCGAGAAGCCGTATCGACCTTCCGATTGAGACGCCTTGTGCCAGCATCTCAACAGTGCATCCGATCTTGGAATTGTGCACAATCTACCTAAGGTATGCTTAGAGTTTCATTTTTATGCGCAATTCCAGCCGCGTCCGGATCTTCCTCCGCGCGTGCCACGAGTTGCCCTGTGATCGACGACGCAAAACGGGGGCTCTCCCGGAAAGCGCGGAAGGGGCCGTATCGCGACTTTCAAGATTTGACCTGCATGAACTCCCGTCTTCTCCTCACCATCACAGTCAGCCGTCGCAAACATCAGCTTCTCTACACTCCTTTGCGTGCCTTTTTCGACTCTTGTAATCTACTACAAAGCACGACGATTGACTTCCCGCACGATCGAACAATCCGAAACATCCCGCAGAACCCTGCATCGAAACCTACTGCCTTGCGATAAGGCCCTCGACTCCATCCAGCAATCTCGAATCGAACAACTCACGTGTTGGCCGAGGACCCATCAGTAGCTGAGCTTCTAGGCCGTTTTCGAGGAGAAATCCACCGGCAGCAAGCACATTGACAGCGTCCTGATCCAAAACCCTCACGCAGAGGCCCCTCGAGTACGAACGCTACGATTTATTATGCCTCGGAAAGCAGGGAATGAGCAAGAGCTTGCGCGTGCAAATGGAAACGCTGCGAATGGAAGACCGCTTAATGGCAAACTGCGAGAGGTAGCGAACGAGGTGGAAGGCACAGAGAGCGACCAGACGAACGAGAACATCTTCATGTTCATTCCCAACCTGATCGGTGAGATATACCAGTCTGCTGCTGCATAGATGCGTATGCTCATTCATATTTGGCAGGCTACTTCCGTATCGTCCTCTGCCTGGCATCACTATACTTCATGCCGCTGCATCCACGACGTTGCAGCTTCCTCTACTCGATCTCCTGCTTACTCGATGCCCTCGATGGAATCGCGGCACGAAAGTTCGAACAGAGCACTCGCTTCGGTGCTGTGCTGGACATGGTCACCGATCGATGCACCACAACCTGCTTGCTCGTCTTCCTGGCGACCGCAAAGCCGGCGTACAGCATCATCTTTCAAGGATTGATCTCGTTGGATCTGGCCAGCCACTACATGCACATGTATGCTACGCTGGTGATGGGAGGACAAGATCAGAGTCACAAGAATGTTGATGCGAAGAGGAGTTGGATCATGAACCTATACTACACCAACAAGGTATGCGAGGTGGGAATGATGTTCACTGCTTGATTCCATGCTGACCCTGCAATCTTAGACCGTGCTCTTCATTGCCTGCGCCGCCAACGAGCTCTTCTTCATCGCGCTGTACCTGCTCTGCTTCAGCTCTCCGCTCGTCACACCAGCTCTGGCATACCCGTCAGGAACCATTCCAATCGAACCGCTCCAGCCAACACCATCAATTCTCTTCTCGAACCCATTCAGCGCCGCAGCCATGGAACAAGCACGAGCGAGGAAGATGGACTCAATGGTCCCTTGGATCCTCACCGTGGCCAGCTCGCCCATTATGCTTTTCAAGCAGGGCGTCAACGTGGTGCAATTGGTCAAAGCCAGCAAGTGGTTGGCAGAGGGCGATCGCCGAGACCGCAAAAGGGCAGGACTACCCAGACCACAGACTGGCACCGTCCAGAGGAAGAAGGAACTCTAGGCGAGGTCTGCTGGAATCGAGACGGTGCAACAGGTTGGCAAGAAAGCTTCCGCGGATGCGGGGAGGATTTGGGATGGGTCGAGCTTAGCACGGCGTAACGGTTGGAGGTCTGTCGCTTGAATTGTGATGTGCAAGACTGGTCTGCCTTTGCAATTGCGAGGACCATGAAGATTGGGAATACTTTTGTCGAAAGCATGCTGTGCAGTGAATGGCGGCTTCGGAGGAGGGATGCGGCGATAATTAATGTCAATAGGGAATGTTAATAGGTAAAGTTCGGACTTCGAGTCTGTAGATTCAATGTACGATGACTGCTCTCGCTCGATACATCCACCTAATCCATCCGTTACGTCAAGGGTGTGATTCCATGCCAGCCATGCACTTCACTTCGTTGCTGTCCTACACCCGCACAGCCCACGTTCAGAACTCCGCAATCGTGTCTCCCCTGAGCTTCCCTCGCATTTCCCACTTGCCCTGCAGCATGGTCAGCATGGTCCTAATCACGACTAGACTTCCCGGACCAGCCTCCAAATCAGTCCCCATATCTCGTGCACGACTCACCTCGGTCTTAAATCCCATGTACAAGAATGCTGATGGCACGGCGATGACGTATGTGAATGTCAACCATGTGGTGCGCGGTGTCCAGCGGAAAAATTGATGCCTTCCCACAAACATATCTGTTGTGTGGTATCAGCCGTATGTTCTCTTCCGCGCGTATCTGATGCGAGCCCAAGTCTCTGCGATGTCGTCTCGCTCGCCTCTCTTCACATCTTCTGCTCTTTCTTGACCGATCTGGGGAACTCCTGATCGTCTCATCGGCTCGAATGTAGGCAGGGTGGGTGCTACTCACTGGCATATTTGACCAGCGCTGGGTCCATGTGGACGGCTGTGAGAAGTCATGGTTAGTATCCAAATCGCCTGACTATGCGCGCACTGTAATCGCTCGTACCATTGTGGCCTGCCCTTCGGGCGAGAGTCGGCAGCATCTTTGCTGGTTTTGCGGTGGTGTTGTGGCGGAGCGGCAGTGAGATACACGGTGAGATGCCGTCCGTTGACTGACGTTCAGAAGGCCTCACGTGTTTCTGATGGTGAGATGCGGTAAAGTCTTGGGAATGTCAAATTTCAGAGTCATGTGCTATGCAGCTATTGTCAGTCGGCAAGATTACTCCCGTCCCGACCAGCACGTGAAGAACAGTGATTCCCAACTCCCGTGCAGCAGCACAGGTGCGCGGTGAGCTATCTAGGAGCCGCGAGTCCTCGTAGCAGGGTTGCTCGTATACCGCGAAGTGAGGGCTATCACTTTCAATGGGAACGAGCGGAGCCTCGGTAGGGCCATAGCTCCGATAATCAACCAAAAGTCGTCCGGGCAAGCATCTGATCATCAACAAGTCGCCTGACTCCTCTCGTTGCTTGCTCACTCTCACTCTTACTCTCCTCACGCGTGACCCGCACAATCGACAACATGGCGGACACTCAAGCTATAAAGCCCACCGTCACCTTGCACTGGTAGACATCTCCCGGGACATCATCCCCACTGCCAATGCACTGACTCGCTTTCCGTCAGGTTGGAGCTCTCGCGCTCCCAGCGCATCGTATGGCTCTTGCAAGAATGCAAGGACATCGAATTCAAGACCGAAGTCTACAAGCGCGGAAGCGACAAGCTGGCTCCTCCCGAGTTGAAGAAGGTTCATCCTCTTGGAAAGGTATCGTCCATGCACCCGTCCATGTCGTCTGACTTTCACGAGCCATGACTTCGTACATGCACCCGTTCACACTATCCGACTTGCAAAAATCACAGCTGATCACATGTACGCAGTCTCCCCTCGTGACGATCTCGTCGCCAAACATTGCCAAACCCATCGTGCTCGCGGAGAGTGGCAACCGTAAGTAGACGCTTCTTTCCTACCTTCCTCGACGGAGTGCACCTCCTCCAACGCATCTTCCCAAAGAAAGAGCGTCCTTCCCGAACCATGAAGTCCGCACCTCCCTCCCTCCTGGAGGCGCGACGCGCCATGCAGCATGCTGGATGCCTGGTCTCGCTCCTCCCAACTTCTGCTCTCTGGGATGGCACGATAGCAAGCTGTGTCCTCCACCACTGCATCCTCTGCTCTAGAAGCGGACCTCTCGGGACCTGGACAAGACTTGAACGACGTTCAAACTTCGCTACTGTCCGACAAGCTGTACGCGAGCTCAGGCGCCAAAGAGCACAATGCCGTCCGTCCTGTCGAAGATGTCGCGGGAGTCCGATCTCGAGTCGGACCTGGACTACGCAGGCACAGATTCGAACCTCTCACAGTCAGACATGGACACGGACCTGGACTCGGAACTTCCCTCAGGACTGGACATCGAAGACCTCGTTCCAGGCATCAAGACACTGCTCGACTCTATGCACGCCATAGTCAAAGTCGAAGGCCCGACGTGGTTCATCAATCCCGACTTCAAGACTGTGCTGGCCGATCGAACCAAGTTCGACAGCATCGCCGATGCATGTGAGCTGGAGCTGTCGCCTCAAGTCGAAGCTCTACTCAACTCTCCCGATCCGCCGAGTCTCAAGACCATCCTCGATCTTCCAGTACCAGTCGCCAATACTTGGGGCGTATACGTCGTGCTCATGATCAAGAAAGGCGAAAAGCCGCTACTCTACGTTGGCTCCGGCACTGATGTCAGCCTCGGCCTTTCGGGACGGGCTAAAGCCTACAGACCTGGCACTTTCGCTTCTGCTCTCCCTCGTCATGTTCGCCTGGCCTTGAAGAGAGGCTATACTTTCGCTCACACGGGCGTCCTCTTCTCAATGCCTTCGCCTCGAGCTGCACTGGTTCCCAGAGCGAGAGCACTTGTCCTCGTGGCCGAAGCCGCCTTCACCCTCTTCCTCCACGCCAGCTTCGCCAAAGATGCTGATGCTCTGTTCTCCCATCTCCTGCTCTGGGATCGCACAACGGTAGAGTGGGGTCCTCTCTGTTCGCATCTCCCTCTTACAGAACGGATCGTCGGAGACCTGAGCCTGACTGAAGAAGAGCTGGAGCTTGCTGCTGCTCACCGTCGTGTTCGCAAGCATCAGCGAGAAAAGAAGTTCCGCGATGCTAAGCTGGCTCGAGATCGCGAGGGAGTCCGATCTGCACAACGTAAGGCCGGAGAGAAACACCGCGCGAAGAAACGGGAGGAAGACCTGGACGGCTTCCTCGAGAAAGGACGTGCAATCATGAGAAAGTGCATCGCCAAAGACCGCGGTCGACACAATCAGAATGCAGCCAGGACCAGAGCCAAAGCCGTGGCCGAGAAGCGGTTCCACTGTCCCGACTGCGACCTGTCGTTGGCCTCCCCTCAACTTCTCGCGAGGCACAAGAAGACGCAGCGGCACAAAGACGTCGTCGCCGGTCTCAAGAAACCCGCAGCTCCCAAACGCAAGAAGCAGGTGGCTGCTTAAGACCATGTGTGAGACATCGAGGACCACGATGTGCTGCGAGTGCAGCACAGCCTTTAGCACTATCATGCGCATTCAGAAAGCACCGTACTCCACAGCAGAGCAGCGAAGACTACAACGTCTTCACTTCGGGATACCTCAAAGCCATACGACCTCGACTCTCCATCGGATCCTCCAGTCGCATGATTCGCCTGCATCGTCTCTCTGGATGTCCGTCAATTGTACCGTCCAAGCATCTTCCATGACTCTAACGAAATCCGCCTGCATCCTCTCTCCGAGACGCTCTTCGACCATGCCACCCAAGCGACTTCCAAGAGTCTAACTCATCCTCTAGTAACGGAATACCTCACCGACCACTTCGCAACCCACCTCATCCCAACAAAATGGCAAGCCGGCAAAGAAAACCAAGTCGGCGGCGAGACCGAAGAGTGGATGCGCTATAGCTACTACCTCCAGTACGCCGAAGGCAGTCTAATGTCGCTGCTCATGGTGGGACTGTTCATTGATCGTAAGCATCTACCCATCAAACACACCACCCACATCAACAACTGACTTTCAGCCAACAGAAATCCGCAACGCCCCCGTCCCCTTCTTCATCAAACCCCTCACCAAAACCATCGCCGGCCGCGTCGACGCCGCCTACCTGACCGCCAACTACGCCACACACTTCAGTTTCCTGGAATCTCAACTCGCATCCTCCCCTCAAGGTGGCAAGTATCTCTGCGGCAAAGACCTCACGGCCGCGGATATTCTGATGAGTTTCCCGATCATGGCGGCGAAGGCGCAGTTGGTGAAGAAGAATGAGTATCCGAAGTTGTATGCGTATGCGGAGATGTTGGAGGGGCATGAGGGGTACAAGAGGAGTGTGAAGTATATTGGTGAGTGTTTTGTCTCTTGGTCCGATGTTGTTGGAGTGGATTTTGATGCTGACGTTGTTTTGCAGAGGAGGTGACGGGTGAGCCGTTCAAGGCTACGTTCCGCTGAGTGTTGACCGGTATGGGATGCAAGAGGAGAGTAGTGTATGGAGGACTTCGCGATGCTACTAAAATGGCAATAATGATGGGTCTCAGGAAATTTCACGCTCCATGGCTGAACCACTGTCTTTCTCAGTCAATACGATTGCCACATCACAACGTGAAAGGAGTTCCAAACGAGCCATGTACAGTCCATTTCATTTGTACAGAATGTACGTCTCATCTTCATATGCACACCACCCACCATTGCAGACCTCATTCCGCCGAATCATGTCCGGCCATCCTCGATCATGCACAGCAGTCCGTTCATGCTATCTGTGCATTCCCATCCACACGGAATCCTTCATCCCGTCTCGTGTTATCTGTGCATTTCCTTCCATCCATCCACACACGTCCCTCATCCGGTCGCATGGAGAATTCTCTCAAAAAGCAATAACGCCGAACAACTGTTTCCGCACCCAGAAAGATCATCGCTCGCCTGAATGCTCGCTCGATCGCGTTGAAAAAAAAAAAGAAAAACAATCAGTGACAATGGTATATCTCGCCATAACGCATCGCAAAAAAACAAGAAAGAATCCGAACGGTTTTCAAAACCCCAACTCCGCCAGTATAGACTCGGCCATACACTCTCCCTCTCCTCTCTCTGCCGAGGGGGAATAAATCACCGGGGATGTCGCACTCGTCAAAAACGTCGAAATGGTAGGTAGAGGCGGCACGTCCTCGATGCGAGAAGTGGACAGAAGTGGGAGAGTTTTCGTGGAAGAGTTCGCCGTCTCCAGAGCGAGGGAGGGGAGGGAGTAATTCATCGCAAAAGCGGAGAAGGATGTTTGTCTGCTGTGGGTTGTGGTGGTGGTCGGGCGTGAAGGTTGGCGATTTCGGAAGCGGTTGCGGAGAGAGGAGAAGCGGCTTGTTGAGGGGCGGGGGGAGAGTGGACTTGAGTCTGCGGTTGGAGGGGCGGGTGGCGGTCGCGATGGTCGTTGTGGTATGCTGTGTTCGTGGGAGGTGCGTTGGAATCGTTCGTTGGGCATTTGTGGCATTTCGGGAGAAGTGGGAGATTGTGGGGAGTCGTGGCCGTCGTCTGAACTGGCTGTTGAGGCGGAGAAGGAGGGAGAGGCGAATCCAAAGTCGAAGGCCTCCATGTCGTCGTGCACGGGGGTCAGGTCGAGGTCTGTGCAATCGAGTGGGCCGGATCGATCGCTGACACAAGATAAAGGTGAGACTGGTCGACTTGGATTCGCGGATTGGCAGAGTTCGACAGAGTGTGGAATGGAGTAGGTTCTGGGGCGATGCTGTTCGGGATCGTCGTTGAGACTGGTTCCAGGACGAGAGCCGTAGAATTGCACGTTGTGGATAGAACTGGGACCGATGCTCATTGCTGACTTCTTCTTCGTGCAGTGGATCGCCTGGAAACCAGAGTCGGAACGTTGAAGGTTCGAGGGTAGCTGGGAGAAGGTCGACTGCGTGAGGTCTTCGAGGGAGGGTAGCAGTGCGAGAGCTGGTGCTTGTCGATATGTGAATGAATAAGCGTCGGATTGCTGATCACTGTCCTCGGGTGACATCGAACGTATACTGCGGTCCGAGTACACAGAGCTCGAACGAGAGACATCATGCCGTTCAGGAAGTGCCGTTTCAAGATCGAAAGTCTTCATCTGCTCCGAACACGCTGTGCTCAGCGGAGACACAGGATCATCCACAACATCGACCGGCTGATTCTCCAACCTTCCATTCAGCGCATAGTCCGACAGACATCGTACATGGACCCTAGAAATGGGCGGTGGTTCCAACATGGCATACTTGCTCGCGGGATCCAACGTTTGCGAAGTCTGCCAGTGTAGAAGACTTCCCATCATCTCTCCGTAAGCACTCTGACACCTCGACGGTAGCTCCACAATCTCACACGGGACTTCGATAACGTTCACCGGCTGGCCGGGTAAGAGTGGACAGAAAGTCGTACTCGGCTGCCGGACATCGTGCGTATCGATGTCGTAGTTCAATCGATAGAAATACCAATACGTTCCACCCTGCTTGAGGCCTCCGCTGCGAGGTTGCTTCATAGGACGGAAACCGTCGCCGTCGAAAATGATGTCTTGAAATTTGAAGCATCCCGACCAGAATCCGGTACCTCGTCGTCGATCGTGGTGCATCTGATAGGGTCGGTCAAAGTTGTCCCATGATCCGAGGAGTTCGACAGTGTGGACGTCTAGAGGAGCTCCGAAGAGGAAGGTCACCAGTGTCGTTGGATCCATTGTCGGGAACTCCAGAGAAGGCACGATGGACGCAGAGGAGGATCGATCAGATGGACATTGGAAGAGGCAGGAGGGTCAAGGTCAACAGTCCATGTCGTTGGGTGGAGGAGGTGAAGTCGATCCAGCGACTGTGTTGGTAGGTGGACAGCACGGAGGAAGAGAGAGTAAGGTGAGGTCGATGTGAGAAGAAGATCAACGTGACGGGACAGTAGGGTGGTGTGGTAGAACTAGGTGGAGGTTGGGGTCCCGAGTCCTTAGCGCGAACGATGCCGTGACGCCAATTAAACGATGCGCCGCAAGTTTATTTCTTCGCGTTGACGATATACAATATCGATGGCGCTGCACTTGCTCAATGCGGGAGATTAGACGACGACATACCTCATCGCACGTTCCATGCCCGATTCTCTTTGACAAATTGTGTTCAGCTCCACTCCGTCCAGCGTGGCATCACAGCGAATATGAGCGGTGTTTAACGCATTGTGTTGCTGTCGATCATGACAAGTCCCTCGACCACCATCATCCCGGCTGTCCACGGATTTCCAGCGCATGCGGGCGAGGGATTGGTTGTCATGCCCAAATGACGGCTGACTGTACCGTGTGATGGCCTGCAGGGATCCTGAGGTGCGCGATAACGCAACCAACATATTCGTCCCTTCCCTGCCCGCTATGCCCACTTTTCATCAAATGCTGAATTGCCGCATGAATGACGAAGCAGGACCTCCGAGCATGTTGATCAGTGCGAGTGTGCGACCACCACGACGAGAACAATCGCATCGTGTGGGTAGCACCACGAGAACCCGCAATGCTGCACGACCTGCTCTCCACCAGCCAGTCCGCGGAAACATCGTGGGCTTCACCCGGCATCGTGGTTCGTCGGTGGTGACACGATCATGCAATGCACTGCGCATGCACGCACGGGTGAGAGTAGTGTGCCACCGGGTCGACGTGCATGCAGCCTGCACAACACCGTCGCGCCATCCCATCTCTCGAATGCATCACCGCCTCCGATCGTCTTTTAAACCCGCGCTTGTCAACACCGCCGCCGCCGCCGCCTGTCGACTATAGGTCTCTCCCCCAAGTATAGGTCATCGCAATCTCGGAGAAATCAACCACAAAGCCAAGGCCTCGTGGCGTACAAAAGGGGCAGGGCACCGGGCACGCGAGGTCAGAACAAGATCCGAAGACAACGGTAGAAAAACGCGCTGGACGAAACTCTGGGACACGACGCTGCTGCACGGGTTGATGATGAACTTGGCGGGTCGGCCTGAGTGGCTGACCAACGGCGCGTCTGGAACGGAAGGAGAATAAACTATGAACTCTGAATTCTCGCGCAAACATAGCTACAAAAGGTCATGTATCACATGCTGCAGCATACCATTTTTCATTCATGATGATACCTTAGACATGATGGCCTTTTTTTCCTGCTCACGCTGCGCCAGATATCCCATTCGAGAAGAATCGTGATGAAAAGCGTCCATCCGTTCTGCAGACCACAGCTGACTTTGGGCTCTCAACACCGCACCAACCCCACCCAGCACACACCACGTCCGTCCAAACCACCCACTGTGCATCTTCTTGTTCCGATCGGCTTCAACATTTGCGGGGCATGTTTGCGTCTCCGTGCCAATGTTCACACGCATGTGACCACTGAAAGAGATCTTGCATGCGCAGGCAGCAATCGTTGTCATCTCCGCCAATCTGCATCGGGAGAAAAAAAGGGACAAACAGTCAGCGAACTTCTCACTCGTGTTGGAGGGGGGCACGCCGGACGAGTCCGAGGTGAATCAAGACTACTTACCCAGTCGCCCTTTAGATTGGAACAGATTTTGCGCGCTCGGGCCGCGTCGGCGCCGACGCAGTTGAAGACCGTGTCCTTGGGGTTCTGCAGCGTGGTGGTGGATCCCTGGCCGACGGCGCCGACAATGGCCGTGGCGAGGAGGAGGAAGGAGGTGCTGAGTTGCATGGTTGTATTGATATTTCCCTGGTCAAGAGACTCGATTGCGTAGAGATGGTATGCCGGAGATGGGATAGCAGGGAGTCGAGTGTGAGAGGTCCACGAGGAATTTGGGAGGGAGAGAAAGGAGGAGTATGAGAGGTGGGAAGGCGTGGCTTCTTACATGTATGTCCGGACACCAACCCATGATGCATCGTATTTAGACTCCGTCCATGAATTGCCGCGACGAGGGTGAGAAATGAAGCATGATGGAACGATTCGGAACCATGCTGACCGCATCATCCCAGGACGAGGCTAAAAGGCCTGTTTGCAAGGAGTCGAACCAAGCGAGACCCGAACTCTGTGTGGTTCGACACAGAACTAGCAACACCACGAACGAATGTCCAGACCAAAATGCCAAGCTCAAGAAACGTGTCAGGAATCGCAAGTGGCATCTTTCCTCAAACACCCAATCCTCACCCCATCATCCTCTCCAGCACGGTATCCGTAGACGCCCAAACACTACTCGAATAATCCGCACACCACGTCGATCCCGTCCACCACAATCCCCTTTCTCCCTGCAACCCATACAACTTCTCCACGAACCCTTCCCTCAACTCCCTCGCCGTGGCACCCCACCTCACTCCGTTGTGATTCACAAACGCCCTCCACTCAAACACCTCCCCTCCTGCATCATCATCCACCTCCGTCCCTGCTCGCACCAATCTCTCCACCAAGCTCCTCACCACCCTCTTCGCCTCCTCCATCCCCACCCTTTCCAATCCATGCCCTCCACGAACCTGCAATTGCACACGAAATAACCCACTTCTCTCGGGACCCGTACTGACCACTTTGAAATCATACCTCAACCCGTCAAACAAATCCAGATACCGATTCGGCGCAGCAGACGGACTGAAGAAGTGGTAGGTGACGTTCCGCCGCAGAACGATCGAGTGGATTAGTCCGACGTACCAGTCTCGCGTGGGGAAGGAAGCGGGGTTGAGTATGGAGGCTTCGTGCGGGGAGAGGAAGAGAAGGGAGAGGAGATCGGGGGTGGGCTGGGCGGTGATCAGGAGGTGGTTGGTGTGGATGAGGGATGTATGGTTGGTGAGAATGTTTTGGATGAGGAGGGTGGTTTTGCAGGTTGGTTCTTCTTCTCCTTCCTCCTTGGATGAGCAGGAGCAGGAAGAGGGAGGACGACGAATTTCCAGAATGCGGGTGTTCAGAAGGAGGTCGGAGCCGAGCCAAGTGGCGGTTTTGGTGTACAGCTCGCTGTTGGAACCGGATGTGGGCGCGATTTCGCTGCCTTCGAGGAGGCCTGTGGCGGCGTAGGAGGGGAATGCTAGGCCCCTGAAGAGTTCAGTCAGTATGTCTTCTCTTCCCCCTCTGCGCCAAGAATGCATCTCAAATCGAACAAGACCTCAGGAAACCCATTCAGAACTCACATGACATAAAATGTCGGCTCACTCCTAACATCCCCCACACTCACCGCCTGAATCGCATTCATCAACGGCACCAGCTCCTCCACGCCCTCCCTCTCCACAAACTCCCCAAACGGCCTGACCAACTCCTCCGGCATAGTCCCATCCAACTTCCAAAAGCCCGGCACCAACACCTCATCCCACCTCCCTGCTACCTCCCTCCACTTCCTCGCAGCCTCCATCTCCGCCTCCCGCGTCGGCACCACATAGTCCGCCAACTCCTTCCCCGTATAAAAGTCAACAAACACACTCCTCAACCCCTTCGGCTGCGGCGCCCGCGCGATATGGACATTGAATTGAGCGAAGAATTCTCGCGTGGGTCCCTGGTCCCAGTATCGCTGTACGCCGTAGTCGACGGGTTGGCCCGAGAGCGGGTCGAGGTAGGTGTTGACGTGACCGCCGGTGTGGTCGGCTTGTTCGAGGAGGAGGATGCTGGCGTTGTAGGCGGATCGGAGGCGGACGGCGGCGTAGGTTCCTGAGGCGCCGGCGCCGAGGATGGTGATGTTGCGGTTGTAGGTGGTGTGGAGAGGAGGAGATGCGGCGGCGGTGGTGGTGAGGATGGGGAGGATGGCGAGGGAGAGGAGTATCGGGGTGAGGGCATGAGGCATGGTTGCGATCTTGTCGAGCGATTGTAAGCGGAGTTTGGGAGAGACGGAGATGGATTGAGATGGTCTGTTATGGCGGGTAGCCGCTGCTGTCCTCGAGAAGAGGAGAAGAGTCGCTTTGCACGGAAGTTGACCTCACCTGCAATATTCGCACCGATGTCAATACCTCCACACTAGGTAACGCCGTCAGCTCGAAGCATGAGCTGTCCTGCATAAGAAGCAGGCCGGAAAGCATGGAGGTATCCTGCACCGGTCCTTGCACCCACAGCTAGGGTGAGGAGTGTCCTGCAGCTCCGGGGGGCCTTGGTGAAATTTCACACGCATGCTTTGAACATGTCGTACGAGGACACAACCTCGTATTGTGATTCTGCACGTGCTGTGCAATCTCACGCGCGTGCGTAGACAAGAAGCGGTCGGTGTGAAGCGCGGAGCCACTGGAAAGGCATTCAAGATGGAGATTCTCCCAAAGTAAACCTCGGATGCAGAACTGATGGAGGCTATACCGTCGTTAATCGGGCATGATCATCTCGGCATGCCATTGTGCATACAAAAGCCCCAGCAACTTGACAGTCGCACCTTCCAATCCCTGGTACAGCCAGCGTTCCCGGTCCTCCATCGAATAATCAAGACAGAAATGGCCTCGTAACGTTCATCGCTCTGCCATTGGAAAAGGCTTCGATCTTCACCGCCGCCAATTGCAGCTCCCATTCCACACTACAGTTACGAGGCCCAGGGCTCACGCCTGGTGTGGTGAGGCCATATCGACTCGGCACTGCTTTCACAATCCACTGTGCTCTGCGGACCGCATAAGATGTCGAACGCTTTGCTGAGCTCCTTTTCCCATCTCGGGATGTGTTTCTGGCTTCGTCGGTGTCATTGTCGGCATCGTTGTCGTCATCGTCATCGGCGTCGTGGTCGTCAATCGCTGTGGCCGACTCCTCATCGCTGTCCATTTCCTGGACGCTACCGTCGACCACGAAGTCCGCATCACCGTCGATCTCGATGCGTTCATCTCGCGCTTCAATATCTGCCGTCGTGACTCCACCTCGCGCCTCCGGCAGTGGCGTCCTATTATCCGTCACGATCCGGTTCAAGATATTCTGCAGCTGCTTTCGATCTTCTCCCGAGAATTTCGCCGTACCCGTGAGAGGTGGTCTGCCAGGATTCAGCCAGTCGAGGTCGAGAATTTGCTCTCCCGTCTCGATGACGAGAAGACACGGATCGATTGCAAAAATGCAGAGGATCCAACCAATCCGGGTCGACAGAATCAGGTTGCGACGCTCCTATCGATCGATCGGGAGAGGTTGAGGCCAGGGCGCCTTCTTCCGCCTGGTATTTGGTTGACCAACTGAAGGTCAAACGATTGGGTGAGTCGCCAGGCTTGGAGAAGAGATCGCGATGGACCTTGAACGACTCGTCGCCGACGCGGACGTAGATGGTCTCGGAAGAGAGGAGTCGTTTGCTCAGGCGCGGGACTGTTATGGCTGGCGTTCAGCGCCAAAGAACGGATCATCATGGCCTCGTTTCCATGTGTGTACTCACGACCATAGAAATGTGCATCTGCGATCAATCTGGCCTGTCCGCTGTTCGTGAGCATGTAAACAATCACCGCAATAATCGTGACTTACGAATTCATCGCCGTTCTCCGGCTCGACATGATAGCCCTGCAAATGCAGCACAATCTTTTCGAAGGTGACGGGGTCACGATCGAAGTGCAGTGCGTCCCCGGCGTTGCTCTGGCAAAGTTGTATTTGAATCCCTTGAGTAAGGCGCGATGGTCCTTTTCCAGCTGTCAATGGAGGGGGAATTATGGAACCCATACTTGGTGCAACTCACCGTCCGAGGAAACCGACGCTCCTGTTAGGCGGGACAGCTTGCGTCCGACCTGAACCGAGAAAACTTGGTCGGCAGTTAGGTATCCCGACGTTGCACCGTCGCTGTTGGAAGCTACGTTCAAAGACGCATTGTCAAGCCCAAATGGCGGGCTGTATCGTCGAGCCTGACTCTGCCCGTCAATCTCGCCGGATGCCTTTCTTTTCAATCTCGGGGGAACCGAAGATACATTGTTGACATTCTGCGGAATTGTCAAAGGATCCTGCTGCGGGCGAGGTAAAGCCATAGCTGTGGACGGTGCGAATGACCGGAAACAAAGAGAGCAGCGAACGCATCAGGTGGGGAAGAACAGGCTCCAGCTCCTTCCCAATGAATATGACATCGGCAAAGCTTCGGTCGCTCAAGGGGGACGATGTATGGTGCGAAGACATCCTAGACCGGAAAGTGAGGTAGTGCTTGTACATCGATAACTCAATTGACGCCATGTTCGGGACGAGTCTCGACAATTCTGCATTGGCGCAGAGCCGTCGAGATCGGGTCCAAGGAGCAGGCAATGTTTCCTACTTCTGGTCGCACGTCTCTCCTCTGCAAATTGCAGAATCAAGCCACCAAGGTGCGAGTCGTGCAGTGCGGTCTGGGCGAGACCACGGAGGTACAGAAAGGCCGGTCAACGCTCCAAAGTCGTCCATTAGGGAGAGAGCAGGAGCTGTTGGACCGAGGCCATCGATGCGGGTCCGTGTCGGAACCAACCGGTCTCTCCCTCGACAAGATCACCGGGCGATATGCATAAGCCGGACAAAAGCGGTAATCTTGAAGGCGAACGCATGCAACGCAATAAAGCAGAGAGAATCGAAATCGTGATCAAATTCTAGCGCGAGTTCGATCAGCACACGCGCGATAAAAGCAAGTGGTATCTTCAAGGCCCCAAACCCGTTCCCCTTTTCCAATCGACGCTTCATCCGTCTGTACACTGATGGCAACGCATCAGCAATGTATCGTCTCAATCGCACTGCTTCGCGACTTCGCGGCTCTCGCTCTCGCTGAGACTCCTCCACTCACGCACGATTCGTTCTTTCGGTCTTTGTCACTCCTAATATCCCCTCCCTCGTTCTGTGATGCTCCCGCCGCCACCTTGCTGCCCTCCTTCACCAGCACCGTGCATCGTGAATCCATTAGCCGCACTCTGCTGCCTTCCCACATAACTCTGCGTGGTGTCACTCTGATGGTACGCGCCCAATGGTGGGCGAGAAGGACTTTGCGGACTCACAGGCGAGACTTGCGGGACTGGAGGGTGCGCGTTCAGACCGCCGGGAGAGGCATAAGCGTTCTCCAGTGCGCCGGTGGTCTGTGCGTTGACCTTGGGTTGGTGCGGAGCGAGGATGGCGCCAGAGTCGATGTTGAAGGATTGCGAGTGTGGGCGTTGGGAGGTGGTCTGTTGTTCGCTAGGGTCGATAAAGGGGTCTTCGGCTGGTTCGGAGTGCTGCTGGATTCGTTGACTGGGTGGAGGACCGGATGGTGCTTGGTAGCCCTGATAGACACCTCCGGCTGAGCCGAAGGCCGATGTGGACTGCTGTTGTTGCTGAGGTATGAGCGGCGCGGATAAGCCCTGCGCTCCATGGCTGTTGGAGTTGCCAAAGGCGGATGTGGTCTGTTCTTGATGAGGGACGACAGGTGCCGGCGTACTCTGCTGTCCAGGAGGAGGTGCAAACGCGCTGTGGCCAATAGGCTCCACAGGCGGTGATGCAGAAGCCACACCCAACGTCCTCCTGGCACTGAGCGTCGCCCGCTGATAACGACTCGTCGCCAAGCTGAGCTGCTCGTTGGTCTCGATCAAAGTCTGCATCGTGTCGTGGTCCGGCGACGGGTTATCACAGTTGATGTAACCCTGCATGCTACGCTGGGCGCTCTGACAACGCTGGTTGAACTCCTTGATCAACTCGCTGTTAAGGAGCTCAGTCTCGGGAGTGGACGACACCAACTGCAGCAGTATCTTCGCCGTATTCTTTGCTTCCTCCACTCGGCTGGCGAGCTCCACTGCGTCTGGCAGCTGTCGTCCTCTATGCGGTCCGTTCCCTCCCACATTTCCCATCACCGGCTGGCCACCGCCAAAGTGAGAAGCACGATTGCCTGCCAGTGACGCATTGTTACCCTTCTCTTTCCGCCACATCTGCATTAAGCCCTGCAAGTTCTCATCGTCCGCCTTGTTCACCTCCAGCGCATCGAGAGTCTCCCTCATGATTTGTACCGTGCTCAAGTCCTTGCTATTCCGCACGAGCTCCTTGACAGTGCTCACGAAGCTCTTGTCGAAGTTACGGGTGAACGTTGGGCCCGGGTTGTCGCACAAGATGCGGATGAGCATGATGGCATTGTACTGGACGTGCGGCTTCTTCGACCAGTCTTTGCCGAGAAACGTGCGGATTTGAGAAGCAGCATTTGCGGCGGCAGATGGGGAGGATTCGGCCGCCTCGACGATCACCGGCAGGTGAAGCACTTCCTCGCCCCCATTGCTGTTGGACCCAGATTCACAGAAGAGGCGGATGGCACGAGTGACGTTGGCTTCGGGAGAGTCGGCGGCGGAGCTTTCCGCGGAGAAGTTGTTGGTGCTGTTGGTACCAGAGTCGCCTGAAGCATCATTCAGCGGTTAGTTTCGTGCGGTGAGAGAAGGGAAACCAAGTTGATGTTCTCCTCACTCTTATTGCGACTCAGGAAGCCTTTCATCCGCTGTTTGAGCATCCTGGACGATGATGTTTCAGGGATGGTAGAAGAGAGATGTCAGAGGTCCACGTGGTTGTGAGGATACAGGATGAGGTTGACCAAAGTGAGAAAGATTCTAAGAAAGAAGGTCTTGTCGGTAGCGCATCCTTCTCACCGCGCAGACTTGTCAAACGTCTCTCAAGAGGCTCAGACCAAAAGAGAGAGACACCCCGAGCTTTTGGACCCTGCTGATCACCACCAGTCCCCCACAACGTGCTAGGCATCCAAGACTTGGCGACGCGTCGCCTGAGCACGTGTCGTTTATTGATTCCGAATCTTGACAAAGAAAAGATATCTCTCATTGCATCGCCACGCAAACCACATCATCTCGCCTCTCGCCTCTCGCCTGAACGCCACTGCTCTCACGCTCGCTGCCTAGCCATACGACATTCGTCTCCAGAACACGCAAAACCATTCGTAACTCATCATACCTGTGTATATCAATCCTGTTATTCTAGGTTCGTAATCCACGCCTCCTGCTCAGGTCATATTGCCCCAGTCTAACAAGGCGCGTGCGTCTTCCCGTGCTTGCCCTTCAAGCTGTGATCCTCATTCGAAAAGTGTCCGTTGGTTCTGATCTTCTGCACGGCTCTCTGTGCGCGCGCCCGGCGGTGCTCCTTGTCCTGCTCCAACGCCTTCTCGTCCATCTTCTTCAGCTCGTTCAACGCCATCTGCAGGTCCGCCACGAGAGCATCGCATCGGCTGCGCGAGAAATCCTCGCGCACCACCACACGCATCATCTTGAGCTTGTCCGAGTGTGGAGCCATGGTGTAAGCCGGCACGACCCAGCCGCGTTCACGCAAACGGTGAGCGACGGCGAACTCGTCGAATTTGTGGTTCTGCGCAGGGTCGAGACGGAAGGCGACGAGTGGGAGACCTTCGCCGCGGGTCTTGGACATGAGGAGGAAGCCCATCTGCTGGACCGACGCCGCGAGGTAGTCGGCGGTGCGGGTGAGGTTGAACATGATGCTGCGATAGCCCTTCTTTCCAAGGCGGATGAGCTGGTAGTATTGTCCGATGACCTGACTAGCGCCACGAGAGAAGTTCAGCGTGAAGGATGCTTGATCCGCGCCAAGGTAGTTGACGTTGAAGATGAGCTCTGGAGTGGTCGTGTCAGTACACTTCCATGCTTGCATATACTTTGAAATCACTCACCCTTTGGTAGAAACTCCGGATCACGCCAAACGACCCAGCCGACACCTGGATACACAAGACCGTACTTGTGGCCAGACACATTGATCGAAACCACCTTCTCCAGACGGAAATCCCACACGAGGTTGGGGTTGACAAAGGGTGCAACGAAACCACCAGACGCAGCATCGACGTGAATCGGGCAGTCAATGTTCCTCTCCACGAGAAGATCGTTGATTGCTTTGGTGTCCTCGTACTCTCCCGTGTAGGTTGTACCGAGGATGGAGCAGATACCAATCGTGTTCTCATCAATCAAATTGACCGCCTCTTCCGGATCGATCACGTAGCGGTCGGGTGTGCAGTAGACATACTTCTCCTCGACATCAAAGTATCTCGCCGCCTTTTCCCAGCAGACCTGAACCGCCGAGTTCATGACAATATTGGGTCTGCTGAAGTCCTTGCCCTCGGCTTTTCGCTTGTTCGTCCAATGCTTCTTCATGGCGAGAGTGGCGAGCATGATGGCTTCGGAGGAGCCGACGGTCGATGTTCCCATGGCATTGGTGTTTTCGTCGTGCGATGGGATGTTAAAGAGGCGGGCGATCATAGAGACGCAGCGGTTCTGGATGTCGGCCGAAACGGGGTACTCTTCGTAATCGATGAAGTTTTTGGAGAAGGCATCGATCATGAGCTTTTCGGCTTCATCTTCCATGTAGGTGGTAACGAATGATGCGAGGCTTTTGGCGGAGTCAGTGCGTGATGTTGAGTCGGTTTGGGGTGTCGAAGCTCACTTCAGAGTTGGAGTGCCATCGAGCGTCAAGTCGTCTCTGTTTTGAGCATCGTTTGTCAGTTTGCAATTTCATAACCAACAGATCACCTTCGACATACTTGATCATACGATAGGCGACCTCCCGAGGCATCTCATCCTCTGGCATCTCGTGCTTGGGCAAATCCGCAGCCGCGAACCTAGAGCCGTAAACACTGCCGGTGAATTCATCTTGGCCCGGAGCACCTAGCTTCGACTCGTCGATGGCAGCGGGTGCTCGGTCGGCGACGTCCTTGTCGGTGGCAACCTTACCCAGGTGAACCATGTTGAAGAGAGGAGGGAGTGTTCGGCGAGTGTGATAGGATGGCAGGGGTTGAAGGAGAGGTTTTGGTAGCTGATGAACAGTGATGAGAAGGTCGACGAGAGTGATGAGGTGAGGTGCTCGAACAGTTGTGATGGCGCAGAGGATGTGAGCAGAAAGTGAAATGTACAGAAGGAGAAACAGCTCCAAAGCAAGAAATGTCCCGGAAGCTGCCCTCACGCGCTGTCAGGAACAGGGAGGGAGCTTCCCACCTCTCCTCATCAAGCTTTCGTCACCAAAGACCGCGATCGGCGAGGGGTGATCAATGCGAGCTCAATCATTGGCCACACTGACCGCGGAGACAGCTCCAGATCGCTGTGCCAAGGTCAAACAAGACTTTCTGATCGGGAGCTTGTTCCTAATCCCGGTCTCGCATGGTTCGCGTGGGATGCACGCGCGTCGAATCACATCGAATGGATGAAACTGTGTGGAGAGGGACATACGAAGCTGTTATGTAGGTAGAGGTGCTTGATGTGTCTTATGGTGTGTGCTACATGTATCGACTGCAGCAAAAGGGCACACAGGTCTCTTTAATGTACATATATGCTATCATGGCCGGCTGATGTCGTCGTGCGTGAGTCCGTCATGTCACCTTTGACCCCATGAAGTGCGACTGATTACCGCACGATCGGACGGTCGCGTGTATGCATTTCCAAGTCGACCCGCTCGATTTCATGCCATCCTCCTCATACCACCCCTCTAGAACTACATTATGTCCTTGATGCTAATGCGACTGCTAGCAGGTGCACCACTGTTGGAACCGTTGGCCGAAGTAGGAGGCTGAGGAGCATATCCACGAGAGGATGGAGCGGGAGAGCTGTACTGGCTGTTGGGGAGATGTGGCGGCGGCGGTTGACTATGAGGCCTGAAATCCGGTCCTTGGGGCGGTTGCGAGGATTGTGCGTAGTGTTGTTGGTAATGTTGCGCCGGCGGCGGCGGCTGCTGTTGCTGAGGTTGAGGCTGAGGCTGAGATGACGGCCTACCATGCTGCTGTTCGTGTAGCAGTTGTGTTAATGTGCGTTGAATCTGCTCCCAGCCGCCCCATTCTTGCGCTTCGTGGTGAGTGAGTGTGTTGGCAGAGAGCTGCTCGTGGTCGTGAAGTTTTTTCGCAGCCGGCTGGCCATTTACAGCCGCATGCTCTGAAAACGTGCTCACGGAGGTTTCGCTACCAGCCCATGCCCACGCCTCGTCAATGCATCCTTGCATGTCTGCACTCGCGTACGCCAGCATCTCTTCGTCGGTCTCCAGTGACTGCTGTGTGGCCCCGGCGCGAAGTCTAGCAATCAGCTTGTCGAGGAAGAACGCGAGAAAGCGTCCACAGCTGACATTGATTCTTCGCATGTCGCCAATGGCCGTGGAGACATGGACCAAGGTCAGCGCAGAGGCAAAGTCTCCCATAAGACAGCAAACGAGCTGGCATCTCCACAAATGCGTGCAGAAGAATGAGGGAGTGGTGGACTGGATCCGAGAGGCCCATTGTGACATGTGCCCTGGTGACATGTATCCTTGTGAAGGGGAGCGGGACGGGTGCTGCAGGGTTCTTTGTACATAGTGCGCTGTGTCCCGAGCAACGGAGACACATCTCTCGAGCGCGTCCTTCCTATCGTGCATCCTGCATGTCGACGACAGATTGTGTCGATACAAGAAGAAACGCTGAGACTGTAGACTGCAGGCCGGTATCAGAAGTCGCGGGTCTAGAGGTGCTTGCGAGTGGATCGGGTATGGGTCTGGCCAGCTGGCCATAATCGTCTTGAAGTGCTCATCATAAGTGCCAAGTGTAGATGGGGCGATGGTTTGTGATTTCAGCGACTTTTTGAGTTGGAATGTGGTCCGCTGCACGGGAATGACAGCGATCATGGCATTGGGCACGACGGAGCCCGGAGGCGGCATTACTATGCCATTCGGTCGTATGCAGTCATCATCGACGGGAACAGGCTCGTTCACCTCGCAGTCGTCGTCATCAATCAGGAGCGGGCGGCCGGTCTCGAGTGCGAGGAGTCTGTCATAGTCAGCGATGTCGTCTAGAGTCTTCGCGCATTACACTGTATCACATACCGGTCCCAATTGTAGACACACCACCAGACTCGCCTCCTCATCTCAGTCTCCATGGGAGGATATGCGCCACTGTCGGTGTGTAGCCCAATATCTTGCGAGATCCTCGCAGCCGCTCCGAGCCAAATCCATGCTGGTGACTGCATATTCACTTCGATGAAGAACACACTCAGTAGCAGAGCCACACGGACACGATCTAAAGTCAGGTCGTCACTCCAGGTATTGATGGACATGAGGCATGTCTCAATATATCTTGCTCCGTCCGTCTCGGCCACAGTTTTGTCCGGCTGGGGTTCCATGAGTGTACCACACGCGAGAACGGCGTGGAAGAGCGCGACCCAGATTCCAGGACACTGCGCAAATGTGCCAGCACGATAGACATCTTCGTAGTCCTGCATGAAGGTCGGGAAATGTAAGAGAGGCGCACTGGCGTGCATCCAAGAATGATAGTGTCCCAGTAATCGGTCCGCGACGTGTTTAGGAGGGAGCGGGAGATTGCTCTGAGTGATCAGGGGCTGCGGACCGGTGGTGCGGTAAGGTGGAGGCGGCTTGAAGATTCCTTTGCTGTAATTGCGAATGTTTCTTCTCACATCGTCAAATCCATTGATGACAGGTGGCGGCTCTCGACGCATTTTCGGGCCTCGCTCGGGTAGACGCAACTGCGGGACATTCGCCGTGCCAATCCCTTGATCCGATGTGCCTCCGTCCTGCATCATGCTGCGAAGTTGATTGATCTGCTGCTTGGCCATGGAAAGCTGCTTTTCGAGGTCCTGCACCTGCTTGATCGAAGACATGCGCCGATTAGTCTCCTTGGTAAATTGGCACTTGACACCACGACTCGAGCACTCTGAACAGCTATTCGCATCGGTTGCATCGCACTTCACCTTGCGCTCCCTGCAGGCATCACAGCTAGGATCCTTCCGTCGCTGGCGGTAGGCTCGCTTTTGTTGTGCGGACATTGAACCGTGGGAGGGCGAGTCATGGCTCATGTACTGATCTGGACCCATGCCGGGCGGCATCGATGTAGGTCCGTTCGGATACCCATAGGAGTGAGACATTCCATTTGGAAGGTGTGGCATCGACCCAGGAGAGGCCGTGCTACCGGCGGAATGGTGGTGATCGGTCGGGTAAGATCCGCCATGTCCGGAATCGTGTGAAGATGCTGAAGCTGGATACGCCGAAGACATCCTGCCGGCAGCGGAGTGCGTGGGATAATGGCCGCGGTCCTCCATGAAGTGCGATCAGTCTCACTGATTCACGAGGCTGGGAAAATCCCGTTCCAAACACATGCGGCGGTCTGACGATTCCGGGTCCGAAAAATCCAGGAGCTGTGCCAAACAGGTGGATTCCGAGTAAACAGTACGTGACTCGAGTGACAGAAATTCTTGCTCTGGTGTTCCAAAGGTGAGGTTCGGTCCAACAAAGATCAAAACGACGCCACTTGCTGGAAATGTCGAACTCGGCCCGGAGATGCTCAGCTATGACCGGTAAAGTGAGCCTTGCCTGATCGTTGGAGCGGCTGCAATAACGAGCGTGTGACCAGGCGGAAGCTGGTATGGCCGTCAGGGCGGGACGCGGCGGAAGTCAGCAGCGGGTGTCAAGGATGAGAGACGAGAGGTCGAAGGAGATGAATGCTGTTCGGAAGAAAAAGCGAGACCGGCCGGGGTCAGTTGAGATGCGGAGCGGAAGAATGTTGGCCACGCAGCATCCGAAAGTCAAGGCTCGTCATTCATGGCCGCACAGACACGAATGTAGTGCCGGGACGGTTGTCCGGATGCGAGCGAGATGTCAAAGAAAGGATTTTGCGCAGGGCACGCCGGCAGGAGAAGGCAAATCGTTGTTTTGGCGGAGTGGGATGGGAATCGGGATTGGGTTTGGGGATTGGGATGCGAAGACAAGAAGCGGTATCTAGCCCAAAGCTAAACGACAACCTTACCGGCGACCGTGGGACACCCCGGGTAGGATTTGCGAGCCGAATAGCACGCGGGCGGCGTGTGGCGGCGTGGTGTTTGGGTGCAATAATGGTGCGCCGATCTTGTCGCCCAAGATGGAGGAACCCAGTGCACTGCAGCAAGGGATCAGGAGCGAGTTCCGAAGGAAACAGTGGGGAGAACTCCCTATTATTGCCGGCCACGTCCTCGCTTGGTCCCTTTGCGACCCAGATTGCCGGGCTGTTTGAGTTGGCAAGCCTTACAATCTGTGATCTCTTCCAAATAAATTGAAAGTAATGCCACCTTCGGCAAATGCTGGGAGTGAAGCTCGGCGACTCCGTATGCGCGCTTCCATCACAGACCGGCAACGACATGTGAACATGTTGGCACTGCTACACGAGTCGTCTGGCCCCACTACTGAGGCTGGTCCTTCCCTGCCCTGCCTTGTAAAGCCACCGTGACCCTCGCATCTAGGGCTCGCTCGGTACGAATGCGTGCGACAACGACGATCACTTTCTCTACGACGACTCTTAACAGTATCGTCCGCGAGCTCACTCATCCGAAACATGGCTGGCCGCTGTACAAGCACTACGTAGCCACAAGCTCGGGCCAGCGTGGTAGACTAATGCTACTACAACGGCTTCCTTGTTCAATCCCGGCTGGATGCCGAACCACATCGGCGCACAGCATCAGTGGCGTAGAGGCTTCGGTGCATGGTGCTCCGTCTGGGACGCGACGCCGCAAGTCGCCGAGGCGTCGTATCCGAGGTTTACCTAACACAGCCACCTCTAGCAAGCTAGAGGAATTCGGCCAAACGTTTAATTCACTTTTTAGTGTTAACCACACGTTAAATTTCACAACAATATTGCAATACTCCCGACCACCTGCTCTTAACTATTATAACATGCTAAAACGCGTCTACTAAGCCCTATAGAGGTAATATAATTATAATAAGGCATTAGTAACGCGTGTTTACAACGTATACTACGCCTTCGTCGCGAAGGAGGTACGCAAGCCTAACCTCTTAGCACTCTGCCGAGAGTATAAGGCTACTTATATCTATAAGCGGATTACTAAGCGACTAAAAGGGCGTAGCACGCTCTACAACCGACTAATAAACTACTATAACCTAGACGAGTCTTAGGACAAGGCACTAGCTGCCTACTGCCGCGAGCGCAATCGCATAGCTATGTTCCTTCCGGTCCCTATAATTGCATAAGTTAGCGAGGACATAATTAACCGCACAAGATCTAATACTTAGCGTCGAACGCTCCCTCTACCGCATCTTAATAGGTAATAGGTTCGGCAGTTTATAGCGAGACATAAGCTAAAGAAGGTAAGGAGTAAGAGTATCGAGTTATAGCGTAAAGAGGCTTACTAGCCTAAGGCAATAAGAGCGTAGTTTAAAGGATATAACGCGATGCTTAAGGAGCATAGAATTAAGCCTACTAACACGTAGAACTTCGACGAGACTAGCTGCAGGATTAGCATCGGAGGCAGTAAATAGGTAGTTATAATAGATACGAAGAGAAGGGCATAGTTAGCTAATAATCTTAATTACTAGCATATTACCGTTATAGAGACTATAAGCGCCTTTAGCTATGTAATAGATCTATACCTTATTGCCGGTAGCAAGGTAATCTAAGAGAAGTAGTTTAAAGGGTTTCTAGATAATAGTAATGTCTCTATTAGTATTACCGAGAGCGGTTATATAAACGACGAACGAGCTATAGACTATATTAAGTATTTTAAGAAGCTAACACGCCCTTAGAATCTAGCAGAATAGCAGCTCTTACCCTGCGATAACTCCGGCTCTTATACGTTTAAGGAGCTAATCGTATATGCCTTAGAGCATAGGATCGAACTCTATAGACTTCCGCTATATACCTCTTATTTTATGTAGCTACTTAATATTATGCTCTTTTAGCCCTTTAAGCACTACTATCGAGAAGCGGTAATTAATGCTATAAGGAGCGGCTATAGTAAGTTTATAATTGCTTAATTTATCGAGGCTCTTACCGATATTAGAAGCAAGACATTTATAACTTATAACGTCCGTAAGGCCTTTAAGAGTAGCGGCATAATGCTAGTTAACGTAGAGGTCCCTTGCAGCTTCCTTTATAAGAGATATAGCACTAAGGATAAAGGGCATCGACTAAGAATAGAAGAGCTAGCTAATAAGGAGCACTAGTATTAGAAGACTACTAAGAACGATACAGATAAATAGCTTACTACTACCGATAATAGCACGGCATATAATAGACCTAACTACACGCGCGAGTAGACAGTTAAAAACGTACTAAACGATATTAGCACGCTGCTACGCATACCGACTCTAGAGCTTCCTGCCGCGTTATTAATAGTCTTATAGACACCGCGCTCGCTCTACGACTAGTTTACCGCCTTTAAGAAGCGACGACTCTATCGGCAAGAGCACGACGAGCTTCTATTTAGCTTATTACCGACGCGGCAACTTATCGCTGCGATTAAGACGTCTGCTAAGGTGCAGTTACACAAAGGAGCAGAATTTAAGAGCGCGTTTAGTTAGACTAAGGCGGCTTAGTGTAAGAAGTATAAAGATGTCGCATTCTCGTCGTTCTGCTATAGCAGGTCTTCGCTAGTTGT
>AFIR01000570.1:0-74944 GCA_000223685.2 Zymoseptoria pseudotritici STIR04_4.3.1
ATCGCTACCGCCGTCCGAACAACATTATCTATAATAATCGGACAGCAGTGTAGTTTCGAGATGCGAGGGTTTAGTTTTAGCTTAATAGCTCTATACGACAGGCCTTTTTATCTAGAATAAGAATCCTTATTATATATATAGTCTAGGAAAAATAAGAGAGGCCTCTTATATATACTTAACTTGCTCTGCATAACATTATACTCGTACGCAAATCCACCTAGCCCGAGTTAAGGTCCAATGCCGGCGCTCTAAGGTTTTATCGATTTGGCCGGTCGTCCAGGAAGATGACCGTGCTTCCAAGACTCAGACGGCGGCTTTTCACCCACTAGCTTTTCCTCTCTATGTGGACGCGTTCTACATTCGTCAGATCGGCATCAACAATAAAGGGCGACTCTGGTCGGGTGTATGTGCTGGGTCATGTGCTCCAGAAGCATCGTACAGACAGGACTTTCGACATCTTTAAAGCTACGTACGTTTGCTTAGCTTAGCTGCGTTGCCGAGTTGATCTTTGCTCATCAACAACCCCCGGACAGATCCAACAGCGAAACATTCGTCGTGAAGCGTGTGTCCAGACCGTTCTACGATCTGTCCTTGCGCCTCGCGGACGAGCTGAGGCACTCCCGCCGGCTTCGATTGCATAGTGACCACAACGAAGAGGAAGGAATCTTGATCTATCCTTATTTCAAGAGCACTCTGCTTGCTTTGATTCAAGGCGGCTTCGAGTTTCCCGGGGCGGATGTGCAGAAGCTATTGCGACATGTCGGAGAGGCCATTTCAGAAATGCATACGAGAGACTGGGCTCATCTTGGTACTCCGTTCCAGGCTCCTCTTACAGCTATCCGGATCTCAGACTAATTGCTGAATCTATGGCAGATGTAAAGCCCGACAACATCCTTGTCAACTGGACATGCGAGAATGATGGGACAAAGACAGTCTCCAAGGCAGCACTTGGCGATTTTGACATCGCTTTCAAATTTGAAGGCACCGACAAGCTTAATCTCCGTCATGCCATTGGTAACGCTATGTGGCGAAGTCCGGAGGGACAGGCAGGAAGAGGCTTGACCAAGGCCTCGGACATCTTCTCCTTTGGTCTCGTCGTAAGTTCAATACGCCCAAGAGACATCCACCAGTTGTCTGACCCAAATTTTAGTGCCTTTACGCTTTCGGAGCCGCCGATTACTTGCTTTTGGATGATTATCAAGAGCTGGCATCGCGTGGAGTCTCGCCAACACAGGAGATGGTCACCCGACACTTCTGCTATTTCGGTCCAGTACCACAGGGATTGTTCGAGCAAGTCGACGATCAGACTTGGGATGCCGCCTTTCGAGATTCTGCAGAAGCGGCGAGACAGGCGGTCGAGGACAATCCTGGGCTCAGCTTCGCGACATGGGGCAAGCAACTTGATCCGGAAGCATACGACATGATCGCCTGGATGACCAACCTGGACCCAGCTGCCAGACCGTCGATCGAGCAGGTATTGAATTGTCCGTGGTGGCGTGTAGGTGCATGAGTAGGAAGTGGGTTTCGACAGTCACAGCTCAACGGTCTTCGAGATGATGGACACTCGTATTATTCGCGAAAGGCATCTCACTACGTGTCTAATCGTCCTCCCGATTCACCTGTTCATTACTGTCAGACAACCAACGCAGCGCAAAGTTACTCGCAGTGAGAGCAGAAGAACGGGACCCTAGCGACGCACACTCACCATCTGATCCTCCGATGGTCACCGACAGCCTGAGGTGGCCTGTGTACAGCAACTTCACCCCTGGATAGCGGAAACCCACGATCAAGTTCCCATTAGGCCATCCTCCAACTCCGTCCCCTTACAGTCACCCAGAACAGTCACACAGCTCTCGTAGTCCTCGGCGGTATGATGTCAACAAGCTACTCGCATAGACCCCAACACCCTCGCCCATGACCTGGAAAATCGCAGCATGCTCCTCCTGATGGATCGCTTTGGCACCAAACTCCTCCGTCCTCGCATTTCTCTGATCGCAGTGTCAGCACATCTCATGGCGAGCTCGCATAGGGAAGGTAACGTACTTTGGCACTTGTTACTAAGGCATTGTTGCCCAGACACACAGCATTTACTCCCGTCGAGGCAGTATGCTGTTCAAGGCGGTAAGCATTCGGCCTGGCAAGTGAGGGCGATAGAGATGTGGTAGACGTACCACCGTCGTCGTTACAGCGAAGAGACACGTGTTGACGGGTTTAGCTGCATGCAGCCATAGCGGCCGCGGCGATGGTGAGCAAGGTGTAGGTGAGGATCTTCATGGTTTGGACCGCGCAGAAGTTTTGATAGACCTCGGCAGAGGAGGAAGAGTGTGAACAGTGTCGAGTCTGCGGAGTGTCTTAAGTCCTTTTGCGAGGACCTGAGTGGACAAGAAAGAGTTTGAAGCTTATAAGATGCTTGGAGTTCGTGAAATGGTTGCAGGGCTTAGTCGTTCACGAGGACTTGGGCGTATAAAGAAGAGTGAAGTAGAGGAATAGAAGGGTTCATGAAGGTTACGGCGAGTCATGTTATGGCCCGAGCCTGGCGAAGTAACCACGGGAATGTGGCGGAGCGGACGAAGCTGGAAATAGCACTTCCCTTCGAAAACTCCATCGAAGCCCTCTCGGAGCAGTGATCGAACACTTTGCGAGCTGACATCGGCTCGGATGAGTCGGTGACCGGGTTCCAGGAGTGTTCACTGATTCTTGCTTCAGGACCAGAGGCTGTGCTGTGCTGAACAGTACGAGCTCGCGACTGGGAGAGTCGGAGCATGAAATCAACGTGACTTGCAACTTTTACGACGGATGAGCCAGCACATCCGGCAGCTCCGTCGTCTTCATCTCATTCCATCGATCTGTACAAGACTATCAAATCTGCCAGGGTATTCTTAACCCTGCACCACAGCCGCCGCCCTGTCCTCTTTAATGATATCGGCGCCTCGCTCCGCCACCATGTACACAGAGCTCTGGATGTTTCCCGAAACATGATTCGGAAAGACACTCGCATCGATGACTCTCAGATTCTTCGCTCCCTTCACTCGAAGTCGGGTGTCCAGGGCGTCTCCGAGGGCAACGCTGCCGCATGGGTGGTATTCCGACAGGATCCAGTGGCGCACCCATGCTTCGGCTTGGTCTGGATCACAAATATCCACCTCTGGAGCTGGCTTGACCTGTCTTGAGATCTTGTCGGCCAGGTGTGGCGATTGTGCGCTTCGGCCGAGCATGGTGATGCCGGCTCCCAATACTGCCACATCTGCTGGGTGGGACAGAAAGCCTGGGTCCAGCGCAGGATGGTCTTCCACGTTGGCGGTCTTGATGTGGACGCTGCCGCGGGAGACTGGGTATTGCAGGGCCATTACTACCATGGCTTGATTGAGTGCATCCAGGCTGTCCGGCGCGCGGAAGAGCTTCCTTTGATCCGCGACTCCTGCTTCGTACCCACCGCTTGTGGGCACTACCACCACTTGCAGGTTTGCAGAGTCGTCCGCTTTGAGATGTTCGATGATGCGAGCGTACTGCTTCTGTTGGAAAGGAGTGGCAGCCGACATGCTGGCTTCGATGGATTTGATAATGTCATCTTGTTTGGCTTGGGTCGCAAATTTCTGCAAAAAGGTGTTATTTTAGTCAAATGTCACCAGCGAAAGCGAGTATTATGGAGCTCAGGCATACCTTGTACGGGAAGAACCCGTGTGTCGTCGATGTGCAGGTCAGAGGTCCACTCTGGTCCTCAATTAGTTGCTTTTGTGCGGCTTGGATGACATCCGGGCGGGCCAGACTATCGAGCGTGAGTATGCCCTCCTTCATTTCCCATCCGACACCCTGGCATTCGACTCAGTCAGTCAACTCATCTCACGGACGGCGTTTGGTGTGACTGAAGGACCTACACTGAGGACATGATCCTGCAGATTGTTACCGATCGCTGGATTGGCGACTTTGCACTCTACGCCGGCACTTTTCAAGACGTCTGGATCGCCAATGCCGGAAAGCTCGAGGATCTGAGGCGACTGAATCGCGCCACAGGACACAACGACTTCGCCATTGGCATGAGCCGTAAAGATCTTGCCGCTGTGCGAGAAAGTAACACCAGTGGCCGTGGTTCCTTCAAGCTCGATCTTGTGGACAGTAGCCTCGGTGAGAACGTGCAAGTTCGGTCGCTGGGCGTTAGGTTCGAAATATGTTCGAGCTGCGTACGATCGCTTGCCTTTGTGGGGACCAGTTCGCGCGATTGAGCCGCTGCGAGAGACAGAAGCCCATCAGATTTAATGTATGTGATGCACAGAAGAAGAGGAAAACGTACAGCGTGTGGTAGAAACCAATGTGATCGCCAAAGTAAGGATCCGTGGGTCTTTTGTCCATGCCAGTAACGTCGTCAAATGCTTTGATGAAGTCCGCCTCAATGGGGAAAAAGGTATCGTTGAAGCCCGTGTGGACAGGGCCTGACGTGCCGTGGTTTTCGCCGACGAAAGGGCACAGTGAACGATCGAATGTGGCCGCCTCGTCAATCGGATCGAGGGTCTGGTGCTTTCGCATGTAAGGCTTCATGTTTGCACTCGACCAAGTCTCGTCGCCAGTGATGATGGCCCAGTCGTCGTAGTCTTGATCAGAGCCTCGGACATCTGACAATTGTATTAGCATGCGGGTAGTTTGAGGAGGTCTGTCAGCCACATTCTATCTACATACACATCAGGAAATTCGAGCCTGATACCACGTCAGCGGTTGTCTTCAAATCGAGTGCTCATTGATACACACCCGAGCTTCCACCCAGCATCTTGCCCCGAGGAATGTGATGTTTGAGGTTGCTGTTGTCTTTCTGTCTTATGCTATCAGTCGACTCTGCAGGCATACCAATTCATGCATCAGCGCTCACCTGTGGCTCCGTGAGGAACCCCCAATCATAGTCTTCCTTCATCATCATGTCCATGAAGGCCGCGGGCGTATCGACCAACGGGTCGTCCAAGTGATTCTTGCCAGCTTCCAGTACACCGACCGTGACATTTAGATCCTCTGTCAGACGAGCAGCAACGACCAGACCGGCTGTTCCTCCTCCAACGATGAGATAGTCATAGGTCTGGCTCGAGAAGGCTTCGGGATCCGAGCTGGTGTTCGTCATGATTGAAGCGTAATCGTGTATGAGTGTCTGAGGGATTGGGATGAACTTGATCTGCCAGCGTGCTGAAGACAAACAGGCCTCTTGTAACAGGTCTTGAGATCGAGACAAATATTGCCTTCCTATAAATGCTGTCAACCTCGTCTGTCCGCAGCACTGCTTGTGGCCAACATTCACAGCAGAACAAGAAACGAAGGCCGTGCCCTGAAGGTGATTCCGACGAGTCCCGAGCCAATGCGAACTGGTAAATCCTGCACTTTGCGCAGGATGCAGTCTGTAGAATCAATTCCACGTCCAGTATCAGGCTTGAGCGGACGATTCAGCTCGGATCGCCCGGCGTATATACCCTGTCATCGATCCCGGCGGCTCCGCCGGCCTCTCCTCGGAGTCGGATGATCGGTGAACCGTGTGGGAGGATGTCGGACAAAAGTTGAGATCCGACTCCAACATACAGGCTCCTACTTTTCGCGGCTCCGAGGACGAGGAACCAGGATCTGCGAGTTGGGTATCCCCAGAAAGCGGCGACAAGATCCCAGCGGAGATTGTGCGATTTCCCAGCCAAGTCGTCCTGCTCATCATGGAAAGCTTCCACTCAGATCAAGCTCACCAATTGACTTGGCCAATTGAGATACTTGCTGGTTCACGCGGTTGGACAGCCCACCGACATGTTCGAAGTTACGAAGCCAATTGCCGACCCGTACAGACGCTCTGAGTAGACGACGCAGGTGGGCGATCTTTTGAGTCGTGGGCTCTTTGACGACTGCGGTGACTGAGTCGTGCAAAAACTCCACGTCGTAAGCCATCAGCAAGAATATGGGATGTTCGGACCCATCTCCTGATGTGTTCGCATTGTACGACACCTCGAGCAAGCCGGCCGTGCGTACTGACAACGTGCTCGCGATTTCTTCGACTTTATGCTGTGCATTGTCCATCGAGATTGACATCAGCAGCTCTCCCTCTGCCGCATGGCTGCTTTCGAGGCATGCCAGCGAGAATGTCAAAAGGTCCACCGGCTCGCTCGCTGCTGCACGCAACGACAGCAATTCTGTCGCGCTGTCTCGGTACGATGCATCGGCGCGCTGTAGTATGACCGTTGGGAGATCGCGAACCTCTGGCGGCGACGCATGCACCCGTTGCAAGAGGACATCGACCTCATCACTTCTTGCAAGCCCATCGCAGACCTCGCGCGTCACGAGTGCAACCCAAAGAAAGATGCCGTTGGATCTCGCAACGATAGCCGAGACGAGCTCCTCCACGTCGGGCTTAGCAATCACGTGATGTCCAATCCTTTCCCTGGCGTAGATCTCAAGGTCTGTAAGATTGACATCTTGCAGGTTCAACGTCGCACTCGATCGGAAGAAGTGTCGAAGCGATGGCCACGGTGTACTGGAACAGCACACCTTGACGTGAGACCGCTCAACCAACATCTCCAGCAAACTCAGCAGTCTGGTGCGATCGTCGTCGCATTCGCCGAGCGCGTCAATGAAGAAGCAGTAGCGGGAGCACCGCGAACGGGCATGGTCGAGCAGAGCCAGCAAGATGTCGCAGAGCCTGGATTCGGATAACACGGTCTCTTGGAACGGGACACGGGCCATCGATGAGCACTGAAGCTTTGCCACGGTCTGCTCGAGGACAATCGCCATACCGCGATCATTCTCCAGAATTTGGTATAGAGAAGCTCGTAGGAAGCCACTGATGGTCTTCTGCAAAGGCTTGCCAGAGTTCCAGAAAAAGTAGGACACAAGAACGACACCCTTGTTTCCAGCCCAGCTAGATAGCGCGGCCGTCGTTTCTGGAGACGTCACGAGGAAATTCATCAGTGTCGATTTGCCCGAGCCTGCGCCGCCGGTCACCCAGTAGAAGCGATCGCCCGCGAGGAGCCAGTGGTTAATGCTAGGGCAATTGTCAAGCTCGGAATCCCGCTTGAAAACCCACTGGAAGGTTCTGCCATTGGCAGCAGTGATAGCGTCTCTCCGCGAGGTCATACCAGGAAATTCGAGCACTCTAAGGAGTTCAGAAGCGGAGTCCACTTCCGTGTCAACGTGCGATATCCGAACACCAGGATCGTGATGTTGCTGACGATGCTCATTCGCTTGCTCAACATGGTTGCCAGGCAAATCTGTCGGCTTTACGAGGACTCCTCTTGACACGATGGAGTCCGGCTTGACGAGCATACCATGACCGTCTCTCTTCTCGAAGTCTTCCTCGTCGTCCCGGATTGCCGATCCACAATCACTAACCGAGGATCTGACGTTCGAAATGTTGGAGTCATTGGAGCAACAGGGCGGATCATGCTCCCCAGCTCGGGTCATTGGCATAGTGTTGGGAGAATGAAGGCAAAAATGGCTGTATCAAATTCTTGCGATGAAACGCAGCACCAAGACACTATGGAGTAGCATGGAAAGACAGACCATGAGTTGTTGGAGTGATGGTGCTGTTCGACATTCTCGGCATTCCGCATGCGGTACGAGGGCATTGTGGAATGTGGTGTGCCTCGATTTGATGGTACGTATGGAGGAAGCGTACGGCTACGTAGTGGGTTCAGGTTTCGGAGATGCCATTGCTCACCTACCTTTGACCAGATAGCTCAACCGTCTTCGACCACCTATTGAGAAACGCGAATTCGGATTCACTCGAATTTTAAAGTCTCACAGACTGAACTCTATATACACTCATACAGCGTCGACACATCCCGTCGCGGTCCGTGACGCTCCGGCCTGGATCGTCCTGCGAGTTCCACTTGGACGAGCGAGAGTTGTTCCAATAGAGGAGTGCAAGGGGCGTGTTTGAAACAAATCGATCTGCAGCCCGCCGCATTTCGCCAAGATCACTTCCGACCTTGGCTCCGCTTTGGACATCCGCCCCTCGCTACGGCATTGTTCGTTCTCAGCACCATTGTTGTTCGTCACAGCCATCGTTCTCTCTCCACACTTCTGTCGTTTTTGCTCGCCCATCTCGCAAGCTACTTGAGCTAAACTGCCGCCGCCGACAGTGGACGTACAGCATCATCGCCGAACGAACCGCCCCTTCGACGTTACCGGCGCCGGTTCATGTTTCTTGCTTTCTTTGCCCACACGTCCGCACATGCTTTTCTGGAAAAACGACGTCAGTCCCGACATCCATCCTTCCGCTCAAACCGCTCCTGATGCACATCTCTCCAAGTTCTGCGCAACTTTCAACGTACAGTTATCGCTCGGTTGGCTTTGATGGTGCATTTTGAGCGGAAGCACGGAGGTAATTCAATCCACAAAGCGGACTCTTCAACGCACGGACAAGGATCCTCTCTCGCTCTTAGACCCGATTCTTCTCATCTTGTATCGCACCGCGGTCGATGTCTTTCGACCAGCTAGCGCAGTCAAAAATGGCTTCGACACAGAGTCCCGGAAAGCCTGTCAGCGAAAAGCAACGCCTGAAGCTGGAGAAGTTCGCGAGCAAAAAAGAAAAGCAAGCACAGCAGGCGCAGCACCCCCGACACGATGGCGCTAACAATAAACACAAACCCAAGAAGTTGGATCGAAAGACTGGATGGAAGAGACACCAGCTGGACAAACTAAACTCCTGAAACCCCTCGACGACGACTTTCACAAGGCCTATATACCCAAGGTCGTTGAATCCGCCTGGCACAGCTTCTGGGAGCACCAAGGACTGTTTAAACTACGATTACAGGAGGGCGGCGTCTAAAACCAAAGGGCGTTGGCAATGCGATCGCTCCAGCTGCCAAGACAGGACGCCGGAGGTCGGACCGCGCCGAAAGTCTAGGTCATAATAATGGCAGGGCAGCTTCCTTGATCAACTTTGTAACAAACAACAATCTCCCAATGATGAAAGCAGTCTGTTTGCTTGCCCAATGACAATTCGACCTGACCCTGTCATACCTTACGATCCAACTATCGCAACTGCCCGGCAATAAGGTCACCCATCTCATTCATCTCATCCGACTATCATGGCGAGCACAAGCACCACGAAGCAGGTTGCGCCTGAGCTGTTCCTCACACGTGAAGAGCACCTTGACTTCCGAGGCTACACTCATCTTTTGCAACTCTGTGACCAGGTTGGCTACGATCGGGAGCACGGCAAACGCATGGAAGTCAAGAAGTTTGGTCCTGGTCATCGCGAGCTGTCAACCTACGACTATGTCACCACCGCCTACACGAACACCATGGTCCGTCACAGTCGAGACATCGTCGCCATCAAAGTCTACGGCGGCGTGGTCGCTGTGATCAACAACGGCCTCGTCGATGGTCAGAAGCTCATCGTCACATGCAACCCAAGATCAGATTACTTCAACGCAACAAAAGATGAATCTATCGAGTCACCTGGCAACATGCACATCAAGGCTGTGGTCTTACATCCTGGAATCCCGGACTTGCAGCAGTGTGAGGACATCATCGACTTTGTACTGAAGAAGACCATGCAGGCAAGAGAGCAAGAACTTAACGAGATCAAATTCGTCGACCACGTATCCTATCACCTCTCCCTACTGAGGTCGTGCCACGACGCATCGACGGAAGAGGACTTCGAGCGCGCTAAGGGCCGCTTTCGCGACTATGTTCTCTTCAGCTCCATCGCCAAGATCGGATCCCGACTTCGAATTGGAAGTAAGCGCAACTTCAAGCTCATTCTGGCGAAGAATCCTCAGGAGATATCGCAGGAACAATACCACGAGCACATCAGTGCCGAGCTTCGCGCTCTCAAGCCAACCAGCAAGCAGTCTCGCTTCCGATACGAATTTCGCATAAGCATGGGCAAGTCCAGCGAAGCTGCGGAACTCGAATCCAAGCTACCTATCTACGACAAGACTGGTCGGCTCTGGTTCCACAGGATGTTGTTCTTCGTCGTCGATGAGCTCTACAGGTCGCAAGAGAAGCTGGGCAAGAAGATGGATTTCCGCGGAAAGGGTGTCAACCGCAACGTCATACAAAGGAGAATTTCCGACATCGCCGAGTTATATGCGAAGTTCCGACAAGATGTCGACCGCCTGCACCTGTTTCTCGACGCTTTCGACGTCGGCGTAGCTGCTCTGAATCCTTTGCTTGCGCACTTGGCTTGGCTATACAAAGCAAGCGGAGCCCAAAGCCAAACTCAGATGCTAGACTTGTTCAAGACTGCCAAGGAGATCAAGCAATCTGGCCGGGAGGTCTCGCCGTCACTGCCGTCCGGCGGGGAAGAAGAAACTCAAGATAGTGAGGAGGACAATGGCGAAGATGAAGAAGTCGCTGATCTTGCAAGCCTGCCTGAGGGCTGGGCTCCGGCTGCGCAAAAATTATTGCGCATCGTCGATCTTCATGCGAGTAGCATTTCCAGGGCCACAAACGTTCATCCAGACGACAGCAAGAACTCCGAAAAGCAGCGCCATGAGTCAAAGCTTGTCAAGTCTTCGACGGTAGCTGCTCTGGACGTACAGTTTGGTGCATTGGACAATGCTCGCACACCTCTTGCTGATTGCATCGCCAAATTGATCACAACTCATCAAGACACGAAGGTCGAAGGATCCGAAAAGCCGACTCCACTCAATCAGGAGGAGATCCTCAGAAGTCTTTACTGGCATCGTAGCAAGGACACAAGAGGAGCCACGACGGAAGCACAGAGGCAGATCTTGGTCCAGGAGTTCCGCACCGGGTCTTTGTTCGGCGGCAGCATGCATTGCGAAAGCATGCTCCTGGCAGCAGCAGTATGCGCGCAGCGAGACGACATCGCAAAGAGTATAGTAACTGAGGGCAGAGTCGAGTGTACGGGAATGTTCACCGCTGAAATGGCTATCTTCGAGCTGAGCGAGACACGCCCATTCATCTCCGTCTCGAAGCGCTGCTGCCCAGCTTGCTGGGAACTTGTGAAAGAAATCTCGAAGGTCAACCCAGAAGTCTTTGGTCTTCGCGCAAACGAAGGGGTCATCTCAAAGATTCTTGTACCAGGATATCACACCAAATGGACCGCGGTTGCTCTGCCGCCGTTCCTTCCTCGCACGATTGCAGGTCCGGTTATGGAGCACGCCAAAGCTGCGGCGCTGAAAGCGCTGATCAAAGTCCAGAAAAACTGGGCGACTGACAAGCGAGCCGTGAGCAGTGGCCACACGGAGCAGGGTGCGTCTGACCCAGACAATAGGCCGGACCCGCCCGAGTCTAAGCAGGAGCAGATGAGCAGTGATCAGCTTCAGCGTATCACGGGATCCGAGGATCCTGAGGCGGACAGCTTTGCGTCCTCATTGGAGGTGAGTTTCGCGAGCGAAGAGGTGAATCCGCCGCCGTCCTCTCCGCCACTAGCAGTTAGTGAAGAGCTCCAGTCCTCTTCGCCAGTAGCAGTCGGTGAGGGGTTGCGATCCTCTCCTCTAGCAGGATATGGCGAGAATACTGCGCCCATGCCGATCCGCAAGAAGGAAACGCATCGCGTCACATCGGAGATCGAATCGGAACCTGTGAAGAAGAAATAGCGGCCTTGCATGGAGAGACAGACCGTTGGAGAGGGCAGTCCCAGATGGTGTGCGGTGTTTCCTGTTTCCGCCGATGTGAATGTCTACCTCGCTGTCCAGGACCGCATCGGGGACGTCGCCAAGGAGGCTGAAAAGGCGACACGGGAGAAAGCGGAGAAGGATCAAAACGACATCGACTCGATCAGAGCTGAGTTGAACAAAGTTCAGAACAAGTCCGTCACTGACACCCTGCGAGCGGTCGAGGTTCGATCGCGAGACATTGATGCAAGATTTCGGGCCTTGAAGGAGACTGCGAAGATATTTGAGACGATGAAGATCTAGGCTGGTAGCAGGTCTGCATTGGCTATTCTTTGGTGGTCTGAAAACACTCTCCATGACCCTCTCCGATAATCAAATCCAGCGATTCAGTTCTACCGCCTCTGACATTACCTACTTTGAAACTTGTTGTTGATGATCACAAATTTCAGCATAATCATTCACGTCCATTGCGATGCTCGGTCCAATCTTGACGACAACATTCAGTTGGGGGCCTTGTCGTAGTAGTACCTGGTCTGGGCCACGATCTCTGCTTGCGATTGGTCTTCTTACCTTGTAACAGTATTTCTCACATTGGCGGGAGGAGACTGATCGATGATTGCCGGAGACTTCTCACGAAACAGTCGATGTGACGCTGGAGAAATGTAGCTATAAGAAGCAAAGGCGATTCACATCACCAATCCGGAATCCCAAAGCGAGACGTTTTCAGTGCTCTTTGTGTTGTGCCGAATTCATCGAATCATCGGATTTTGGAATCTGAACTCACCTGGGCCCAAGAGTCGTGACCATTCACTTGTCTACACAAGCTCCATCGCAAGCCCCTCCACCAACCAAGGACGAACGGAAATAGAGTGATGAACTGCCATGCTGAAGAAGCGCAACAGGTCCGTCCCATCGTGGCTGTTGTTGGCGTCGGATATGTTGGTTCACATCTAGTAGAGGCATTTGCCGAAGTCTACCAGGTTGTTGCCTTTGATATCTCAAAGCAAAGAGTCGAACAGATCGCCCAGCAGTTTTCAGGATTGGCAGTTCGAGCAACGTCAGATGCCTCTGACTTGGCTGTCGCGGACGCCGTTCTCATAGCCGTTCCAACAACCCTCAACCACGACAAGACGATCGACATCACATTTCTGGAAATGGCAATACGCACCATCGCCCACCATGCTCGCCAAGGTGTCACTGTGGTCGTAGAAAGCACAGTAGCGGTGGGGATGACGAGAGAGCTTCTTAGCTCCCTGGCCGCCACACAGAACGCCAAAGTGGGCATGTCTCCAGAGGTATGCCACATCAACCGCTTGCGAAAGCAGAGCTAACGTCCAGTGCCAGAGAGTTGACCCCGGACGCAAATTTCCCGCATTTCGGAGTATCCCAAAGATCATCTCCGGCATAGATCCTCGATCATTGGAGGCCGTGCATCAGCTGTATGGACGTGTGTTTGATCACCTAATCCCGGTATCTTCGCTGGAGGCAGCAGAGATGACTAAACTATACGAGAATGGTCAGCGCATGGTATGTGCGGCGTATGCCAACGAGATGGCCGACGCTTGCACCTCCCTCAACATTGATGGATGGGAGGTTAGCAGAGCGGCCGCAACGAAACCGTTCGGATACCTACCATTCTGGCCCGGGCCTGGAATCGGTGGTCCCTGCATACCTGTCAACCCTTATTATCTGCTGAGTACGTGCAACATGCCCATCCTCCAGCACACGACCGAGATCTCGTGGAGACGGCCTTCTGAGATTGTTGGTCGATTGATGCGAGAAATTAAAAACAAGTGGGGAATGACCGGAGCGCAACCGCTTTTGTCGGGCTTGACGATCCGCGTACTCGTCGTAGGCGTTGGGTTCAAGAAGGGACAGACTCTACTCGACAACTCTCCAGGTGTTGCCGCCATACAATGTCTGCTTCGAGAATACAATGTAGACGTCGAATTTGCAGATCCTCTCGTCGATCAGGCGGCTCTGACGTGCGTGCCAAAGCTGGACACGGCCCTGAACTGGAACAAGCATGGCCTCGAAAAGTTCTCTGGGATACTTGTTACTGTCGATCAGGCGGGCCTCGATATGGATCTCCTTGATTTGCTTGACGGTATCATCTTACACGATTATTCGGCAAGATCACAACGTTTGGCCGGGACGCCGAGCAGTCGAGTTGAGCGTGAGCGAGTACGCTGTGTATAGCCCACCTTGTACGATCATTTCGACCTTCCTTCTTTTGGCCTTCCTACGGCTTCGCTCCCTGCCCTCCATTCTTCTCCCAATCCATCCAACTGCCTCGATACTCGCTCACCTGCTTATATCCGACCTGTCTCGCCAGACTCGCCGCCGCCTGCGACCTCACGCCCGATTTGCAATAGAAGACGACTTCTTGCTCTGCTTGCGGTTTCTCGAAGCCGAAACGGCCGAGGAACTCTTCGGCAGGGAGGAAGAGGGCGTCCGGTTGGGACTTTATGGGGAGGTTTATGGCGGTGGGAATGTAGCCGGCAGTGTATTCGGAGGGTTCGCGAACGTCTGGTTTTGGAAGGTGGAGGATTAGTCGAGGTCTGTTTGGAGAGCAGAGGACGGTTTCGATGTACCGATCAGGACCTTCTCCTTGGAAGGCGAAGAGGAGAGTTTCTGTATTTGTTGGAAGTCGTAGAGCTTTGACTCGGAAGGGGACGAGTTTGTGAGGCTTCGAATCGTGGTGAAGGTCGGTTGGCGAGTCCGGGCAGTGAATCGCGGTCTTGAGATGGCTCTTGTGAGACTCTGGCTGCAAGAGACATTGCGCCGAGGTATAATCAGAGACGTTCGCAAGAATGCTGCGGCTGCTGAGCGAGGGAGAGCCATTATGAAGGAGATGTACGGCTGAGAATGGTGGACAACGAGATTGATAATAGCCACCGAAGTGAAGTGAGAGCTTCGTGATGACAAAGCGTGATATGAGCTCGGGCAATGCTCCCGAGCTTCAGCTTCACCCTCATATCTTTGACCTCCATTGTCTTCGTCCTTACAGTGCATGACATGTGACATATCACAGACGTAGCGGTGCTTCTATTGGAAATCCGCTCGGCCGCAACCCTCTCTCGAGCAGCACAGCAACCATGGCCGATCGCTTGACGCAGCTCCAGGACTGTCTGGACGATGTACGCATTCACACTCATGTCGCATGCATGAACCATGAACTGACGCGAAGATAGCTCCTCACGCAAATGTACGCCTCCCTCAACTACGTCCACACCCGCCATCCTTACGGCGACATTCCCGATCAACCTACACAAGCACCTCAAGCCGATTCCCGCGAAGTTGGCCGCGTCGCAACGAACGGCGACAGGCCAGCAGCCGGCGCACAGCAAGCAGAGGGCCAGAACGGAAGTCGTGAACGATCTACACCATCTCCGGAGACTCAGAACACCTTCAACGCGGCGCTGCGAGAATTGGCGCAGGATCTCATCTTGAAAGAGCAGCAGATTGAATACATAATCAACTCTTTACCGGGGATTGGGAACAGTGAAGAGGATCAGGAGCGGAGGATGCGAGAGCTCGAAGCTGAACTACGTCAAGTAGAAGAGGAGAGGGCACAGAAGGAGGTGGAAAGAGAGAATATGATCGATCTTCTGGGGGAAGTGATTGGCAAAGTGAAGAGAGTGCCTTGAAGAGGATTGTCGCGAGGATCTGTGCGACTTCGCATTTGCCATGTGCTGATGGAGGACGGCGTTACGTCTGTGCATGCTGCTTTGGTGCCTCTTCAGATATGTCGTGCTCGGTGTGACTCGGTGAAAGCTTCCCCGGTCCAAGCAAACGGATTTCACCAGCAGCAGCATCTTGCACTTTATCGGCTGGCGATCTTCGGGTGTCACATCAACACCGAAAGTGTTACAACAGCGACATATCTGTTCACCGCCACCAAGAGCAACGGCGTCGGAAGAAACAATGGCAAAGGTACGAGCAGCTTCAATCTCTTGCTCCGAGCAGGTGCTGAGCGCTGGACCTATGGACGACAGTAGCGATGGCCATGTGAGGTTCAAGTTTGCTCCTCACTCAGCAAGCAAGCAGCATGGCCCGCCCACGTCATTGAAGAAGCAACCGGAAGGGGTACGCAAGCACTTGCCGGATCAACTTCACCTTTGCCATTCACCGGATCACAAAGCCGACCATATCAAAAAGGACATCACTACTCTGGCCAACGATCTTCATCCGCCTACGCCCTACAAAATGGATCTAGGCCCCGAAATCTACGAAGACGCTCAGGCTGAATCCTCCTCAGCAGCCCTTGCCCGGCAGCAGCCTCAAGCTCGGCCCGACCGCTCCCAAACCGTCACCACAGCCGCATCCTTCACAACAGCGCCCGAGACTCCACCGATACCTCACACCGCCGACTCGTCCGACGACGTCACCCACGCAAACCCAGTGTACAAGTCCAACCCCACGACCCAAGTATGCGAATTGCACGAATTCTGCTATTCGTCGCAGTACACTCGGCCGGTGGTGGAAATGTTGACGGAAGTACTGGAGGTGCGGTATCCTTCTCTCGCCACGACGCCGAGCGGGACTGTCAGAGGGAGGGAAGAGGAGGAGAGAATACCGCTGCTTGCCGGAGAGGATGGGAGTGGAAGCAGACATGGAAGGGACGGGGGTTCTTGTTGCTGGATTCACAAGTTGTGGAGTTTGGTGAGGTCGGCGTGACGATGGTGATCGCGTAGGTGTGTTCGACACAAAGGGCACGGCCTGTTTTGTCGTGTCTTGAACAACGCCACTGTCGTGTGAGGAACGGTAACCGGGCTACTGTGCTGAAGGATGAGTGCGGCGTTTCACGAGAATTACACCACCTACAGTGTAACGAAGCTTAGCGCCGTGTGCACGACTTGAAGAACTGCTTGCGGCAAAGTATGAGAGTGTGTGCATGCAATGAACATGATCGCTCTGCGTCATTATCTAACACGCTATTCCGCCTCAGAGGTGAGATGAAGACTCGCTTCACATATCGTGATTCAGGGGTATCATCTGACACCTCGTCCGTCCGTTGCAAACTCCAATTTATACCAGCCTGTGACTGCCATCCTCTTTCGAGTCTTCAATCTACCAATCACTTCACGCAAGCCATCCCTCCAATTTCCCGACTAATTCAACAACTTCCTCCAGATTCTCCATCTCGCGCTCAAAATTCGCCCTGACCCAGCCACCGACCGCATGCTCCTTCACACTCACATCCTTGAGAACCTTCCTCACAGCCTCCACTCCTCCTTTCCGCAACACCCGACCCAGCACATCACCATCAACATGCATATCCTCTTCCCGCGTTGTACTAGCGTGCATTACCACTTCATCAGCCTCGCCACCGCCATTCCCATCAGAGCTTTGTAGCCCAATTGGCAGCACCCGCGGCGCATAGTCCATCTCTCCCTCTTCCTCCACATCAGTCGTATACGTCGGAGAAAGATACGAATGCGGCGAGAGGTCCTCGCTCCAGGAGATGAGCTTTTGCAACCACGAGAGTCGACGCCAGAGGTGTTCGTCGATGAGGAGGATGCCGAAGAGGGAGCCGTCGGTCGCGCAGCCGGTGAGTTTTGGGTGGATGACTCCCGCTGGAGGAGGGCCGCGGTGGGTGGGTACACTGGACGGGACGAGGCGTGTTAGGGATTTGGGGAGGGCTGCGGAGAAGAGGGTTTGGAGTGAGGTGTAGTTTCGATCTGGAGAGGTGACCGTTTTGGGAGCGGCGAGGCCGAGGAGTTGGCTTGTTTTTGTGGTAAGGAGGGTGAGGTGATCGGTGGTGTCGAGGTGCGTAGTGTAGAGTGATGAGGTGGGAGGGAGTGTATAATGCGACAGGGAGTTGTGGGCGATAGGGCCCATGGATATTGGGACGAGACCGGCAGGTGTGAGATGGAGGGTAACGAGGGAGTCCTGTACCGTGGAAACGATGATGATGCGACGTTGCGAGGAGTCCGTTTCGACAGTAATGTGCACGCCTGGACTGTTGAGACGATAGGCCGGACAGCGTTGATCCCAACTCATTCTGTCGGAGAGTTGGTAGAGGAAGACACTGTTGCCAGAGCAGGCGACGTAGGTTTTTGAGTCGTACATGCACATGCTGTAGACTGGGTCGTCGAATTTCTTGTTGCTCATTTCGCGGACTTCTTTCACTTCCCAGTTGCGGCTGACGGGTTGGAGAAACGTGATTCGGCCTCGATGTTTGCCACTGCTGGAGACATACTGGCCGCCTACCAGAATAAAGGTATGCTTCTTGCCGTCGCTTTGTTGACGAAACGTCCACTCTAGTAGTACGTATATCCTCTCACCAGGCTGCAAGTCGTGCCGATATGTCGGAATCTTATCCTGCATTGGGACAAAGTCGATCGTGGGAAACAGCTGTCGCTTCTCCTCAGGAGGAGCTCGAGGCTTGTCCGATGGTAGCATCTTAACTTCCGCCCGCAACGAGGCGCAAACAAGACATCGCAAGTCTTTAGAGTAGATCAAGCGGTTCGGCGTTCCGCTCACATTCAGCTGACGCGGGATTGTGCTGATATTTTGATCCGTGCTCGCCACAAGCATGTCGTCGCCGGATATCATCACCAAAGCATCTGCCATCGAGACTTCCGCAACGTCTGACAGATAAACTGACTCCGGCATCTGAGCGCAAGCAGATATGGATCCTTGTGCGAATTCCGATCGGTTTGTATCAGTGATCCAGACGTTCTCAATCGAAAGAGACTGCGGACCTTGGCCGTTCCAGGAGAGTAGACATGTGCTTGCACCGCTCATGGCCACTGCCGAGGATTGATCAGTCTTGGAAGGCATAAGTTTGACCGTGCTGTTGCCGAAGTCAATGACATGCCCATCATTAAGAAGCTCCCTCGAATCAGTGTCGATGTTGAAGACGAAGATCTTGCCGTCCCGAAAACCGCATACTGCCAGCATGTCGTTGGAGTCGTCAGGATCCGCAGGAGCCTTCAAGATCGCAATGTGATCGCATACGGCCGATGGATCAACCAATGAGGGCACTGCGGTCGCAAAAAGACGTGGTTTGCCTTCGCTCTGTTTCAAGAATATAACGGCAACCTGGCGATCCCGAGTCGACGCAACAAGCAAAATATCGTTGGCGACAGAAACTGCGGCAAGACATAGCGGTACGCCGCCGAACGGTACAGTCACCACTTGGCAAATTTCTTCCTCGCTGTCGGCCGGTGGTATTGAGTAGCATACGATGCTGCAAGCATCTTCGCTTTTCTCTGCGGTCACTACGACAGAGAGCTCCTCGATGATTGTTGTCGCGGTAATCTCGACATCATCGTCCAGAGTTGTCCTCAATGTGTCTTCAAAATTTGCGATGATGGTTGGAGTTGCACAGATAGTCTTGCTCGTGACCTGTATCAATCGGCCATTCGATGTAAATCCTGCCGTCAACGTACGCTGCCGCCAGTCGAATGCTGTCTGCTCGCTGACTTCATTGATATCCTCAGAGTCTGGATCGGCTGGCATGGACACGAGTCTGGTTGACATGGGACTGGACAGCACCACCAGAATGCCACCCAAGCCGTTAGGAATTGTCCAAACGTCGGTCACATTGCGCAAGCCCTCAAGCTCCAAGGACGCCAAGAGATGTGCTCTTACGCCGCGCCGAAGCTCTGTGATCGTGCCATACGGCTGGCGCCCAGAAGTGACCAGACTCGTATCACCTGCCTTGTTCAGACTCTTGCTGGAGTGTAGCGCGCCCGAGCTGATCATATCGGTGACAGACGCCCAATTTGGCAAAGCGTCAATCTCGTTCATCGAAGTAGCCTCCACACGGGTCATCTCCCTGATAGAACGGTAGGAAGGCCATACTCCCATGGAGACTATCAGTCCCGAGCTCGTCTCGCCGGCGACAGCAAGAATGTCAGGATCTCCCTCGTCTCCGAGAGACGCAAATGCAGAGCCCACGTGACATGCGAAGTTGCCTGCTTGGCTCACAACCGTGCTCGCTGCCGGCCCTCCGATAGTCAGCAGGACGAGCAACCCATCTTCCCGCACCAGGTAGACAAAGTCCTTGATTCGAGTCGCAGATCGGGTTCGCGGAGGTTTGGCCCAGTTGACCCACAGTGGAGCTTGGCCAGAAATTCCGGGATAATTTGAAGATTCGTCGATGTCTTCCACTATCTGGTCTGTGGCGTGACCCGAGAGAATGTTTGCCCATTTCACAATTTTATTGCCCGTGACGAGAAGGAAGGCCGCTTCTCTTAAAGGCACGAGCAGACTAGGCACGTTTCGAGCAGAGTCAAGCGGTTGTCCAGGGTGTATCTGCGCATGCGCCGGTCCGACAGAGTGGTACCAGTCAATGCGAACGGCTTTCGTTTGGCCTTTTTCGATGACCACCAGCAGTAGTATGACGTGGTCTTCGTCATCGTCGGGAGGAACAAGGAACTCCATATTTTGGATCACGCCTGTGACCTGCATAGGCCGCTGAGTTGACACCGGTATCCATGTTGGTGACCGGGATTGCAGTTCGCTCTGGATCTGTTTTTGGGGTTTTGCGACGTATACAATAAGTTGGGCTTCGTTCGCTGCGACTGCGATTGCGCGGGAGGATGGGTCGACAGCAAGATGTTCTCCAGGTTGGAATAAGACCCGATCAAAGCACGGCATTGGACATGTCTGCTGGACGAATCGGAAGCTGCCATCATGATCTGTTTGCAAGAAAACGAAGACCAGGTCATGCGAGTCCAACGTCAAAACCAATGACTGAGGAGCAACTTCGTCCGCGTGCGGCTGACTTGAGCCTGCTTCAGCCTTGACTTTCGTAAGGAAGTCGTCCTCTTTGTGATCGAACACGGCCGCTGCTCGAATGTGCGCATCGAAATCGGTCTTGGTAGCAACATCGCGTAATTGGCCTCTCTCGCCGACTTGTTTGACACGGACGAAGTCTTCTCCGACGAACACAACATCGTTGCAACGTGAGTTTCGTATGCGAACACGTAGTACCCACCGGCATGCCGAGCTCCGGACCACGGTTTTTGTGTAGACGCCGATCCGCTTGCGCCTGACCTCATTTTCATCGGCCATGACGTTCGCGTCGCCTTCCGGGATGGATGCGATAATCGGGATGCTGGATTGGAATATCTCCTTTTCGCTCACGGCAGCTGGAACCTCGTTCAAATGTCCAGAAGGCTCCTCGGGCTATCAGTCGGTCAACGGCACGGCCGTGTCGCAATGGCTCGATGCTGGTCTGATCACATTCGCTCGTGCACATAGCCGCAAATAGGTCAAAATCGAGCCAAAGTATTTCCGCGCGAACTGTCAATGATGAAGGATTGAGCCCTTGTCGGCTGGGAGCAGTACAAGCGAGGATTTTATCAAGGGAATGCTTGCGAGCGTACGGTCGAGATAGTTATAGCGGCGGTCTCGCAGACAAGGACTGTACCTTAGGTCGTGATACAGCGCACAGCAATCAATAGGCGAATCCCATGCAGTAGGCACTTGCTGTGCCGTATCAGATATATCGCCGACAGCGAGCAATGTTGTTGTCGCGCCCTGGTTCCAGCCACTCGGTTCCGTAGCCCTGTGGGGCGCCTCCTGGGAGGCCCGGCGATGCAGTGTGACCACAATAGGTTGATCGATGAGAAGTGGAGTAGATCTGGGAGAGGAGCCCTGGGGTTCCGGCGATCGACCAGTGAAAGTGTCAACTGTCAAACACTCTTCCGTGGCTCGCAAATCGTGCTCACGCCTTGCCAAGCGTCAAATTGCGATTTACCAATCACACCCGTGGCTGGTTCCAGGCATTCGTCAAGTATGCGGACCTAGGCTTCATCGTGCATTGATGGCGTGTCCACGGCAGGGATGGGATCGGGCAATGGCGCGGATCGATCTGATCCGTCGTTTGGTGATGTTCTTGGTGGCATGTACTGGCCGACTGCCGATGTGAATCCAAGCGAGAGACACCCGACTCTCAGCACCGCTAGTGAGCCTCGATGATTTTTGAGGACGGACGTCGATGGATGTTGATGTCTCGCGTGGAGGAGAGGTGAGGTTGATGGCTTTGCGAATCGCATCGGAGCACAAAATGATCCGGGCCGATGATCTTCCACGGCCGTCGTCGTCCACGAAACGGGTCGACGTTAGCGAAGGTCTTCTATTCTCCATCGAGATTGATTGTTCACGCACGCACGCACGCAGGCCCGGTGAACACGTCAGACGAACCCGCTGCGGTGCATTGCCTTGGTTAGGCAGTCAAAGGACGAGCTGCGTGGAGAAGTCTTCGTCATTGGCGGGAAAAACATGCGCGACATCACAATCACCTGCTTCGCCTGACGTCGCCGCCAAGTACTCTTTCAAGGTCGATGGGTAAAACATACTCCTTGAACCAGTCAGCTCCGTGGAGCTGAAGACTCCATGGCGGCATCTGCATCCTCCTCCCTGGAGTGGAGTGGCAGCCGAATCACTTCCCAAGGACCGACCGAGACAGCGCCGCTCTCCGCATCCCCAGCATACAGCAAGAAGACATCATCAGCAGAGGAACAGCAGAAGGTTACGGCCATCCAGGAGGCATGTCGGGAACGCGACCTCGACGTACTAGCTGAGCTTGCATCTACCAAAGGAGGACTAGTAGACGACCAGGTCCGCCGCATAGCATGTACTACACGATCAACGATTGCAACGTCGTATTCCCCTGGCTAACGACATCTTCTAGGGCCCTTGTTGTTGGGCAGCGAGTCTAGTCGGCACGGATGGAACGTTGAGTGGGATGTTCTCCCTGTCCACCGTGATGAGGAACAAGTGGAGCTTGACGTCCATCGCTCATTCGTGTACTACCCAGAAAGTGCAGCACATCCTGTCCATCCCGCCTCAAAACCCGCATCGCTGACCGCCGTTTAGACGAGTCTGACACTCGCATGACAGCTCGCAAGCGAGAGCTCTCCAATGTCATCACAGCAGTCTTGCGTCAACATCCCATACTCTGCTACTTCCAAGGCTATCACGACATCATCCAAGTCCTGCTCCTCGTCCTGGGAGCCGAAGCCGCAGGCCCGGCAGCTGTCCGGCTGTCACTGCTGCGCATTCGCGATTTCATGCTTCCGACTCTAACCGGCGCTGAGGCCCATCTCCACCTTCTACCCGCGATACTCTACAAGGCGGACGAAGAGCTTTACCGGCACCTTTCCGGCGCAACGAAGCCGACGCCCTTCTTCGCTCTTGCTGCGACACTAACGCTTTACGCGCACGACATCGAAGAGTATGGCGACATCGCACGCCTGTTCGACTACCTTCTCGCCAGCGAAGCCGCTGTACCGGTCTACCTCTTTGCTACCGTACGTGGCACCTATTCCTGTCACTCGTCAACAACCACGAATCTAATGAAACCCAGATCGTCCTCTCCCGCAAGCAAGAGCTTCTCGAAATTGACCACGATGAACCCGAAATGCTCCATTCCGTCCTTTCCAAACTCCCCAAACCCCTCAACCTCGAGTCCCTCATCCAATCCACCCGCACGCTCTTCACCTCTCACCCTCCCTCTCGCCTCCCAAATCGTGTATGGCGAAACATCAGCGCGAACAGCGTCCTCAAAACCACGCAGTCCCGTTCGCATCTCGCGGCGCAGACCCTGCAAGACGGCGAGCGATATTTCCAACTCCATGCCGCTGAGATCGCGCGGGCCGATCGGATGAAAGAACTTCGTGAGCGCGTCCGGACGTTGGTGTGGAAGTACAGACGCCCGGTAAAGTGGACCGGCGCGGCGGTAATGATTGCCGTGGTGGCGCTGTACTTTGGTGGATCGAATGGCGCAGCAGGCAGTGGGAGCAGTGTTGCAGCGGCATTGCGGACCTGGAGTCTCACGGCATTCAAGCAGGGTTTGCGAATGTTGGAGGGTCTAGTAGGGTTTTGAGAGGGATGAAGTTGAGGTTACGCGCGCGGTGTGGATTGGAAGCGCGAATGGGAGACGGTCCGGTTGCGTCGGTGTGTGACATGTTGCACGGGTTTTGTGCCGTGGTATTGGAACAGTCGACAAATTTTCGGCGGCGGCTAGGAAGACAGTGGCACGGCAGACGCGGAACGTGGGACTGGGACTGAAAGGTGATGGATATACTGTACGGCACTTGAGCCCTTGGGCAGCACTGAATTTTGTCACACGGTCACAGCAGGAGGAAATGACAAAGCCGGCGGCACAGACGATACACATCACTCACCGCTATTGTAGACCCAGCATAGTGGATGAACCATGAGCTCGACAGGAACACCACATCAGGATCCACCATAGAACTGTTCTGTCAGTTTTGATTCACCGACTCGTCATTCATACATGTATAGTCGCACGACACTCATGCATCCCACGTCACGCACACCGCATATCACAACCACGCTAACACCAACTGAACACCGGCGCCTTGCTCTTCACAACCTCCAGACGCTCCACAATAACTCTGCGCATACTCCCCTCACTCGTTGCCGCAGCACCATAGCCCAGATCCCCATCGTCGTCGTACCCCAGACTTGCTCTCCGTGATGAAGAGCCGAAACTGAGACTGAATCTTCGACCCCGAGGGTGCGAAGAGGAGTGCTGCCAGGGCGTGGAGCGGGAAAGCTCGTGGCTCATTCGGCTGCGATTCGTTTGGGAGCGTCGGGCGGTGGGACGGATGGTAGGTGTGGTTTGAGATGCGATGTCGCTGGGGTCGAGAGATTCCTTCACTGTTGTGGAGGCATCGTTATTGTCGTCGGAAGAGTCGTGGCGGGGATTGTTGAAGCGGTTGGGGTTGCCGGCTGGGAGGGAAGAAGTGGTCAAGCCAAGGAGGTCGCCGTTGGGAATAGATGGCGAGGGATGCGCGCCTGAGATGTCCATCTCTTCGTCCTCTTCGACCACGCGGCGTGTAGGAGTAGCGTAGTGCTGTGTACGTTTCTGCGCGGCAGCAGCTTCCATCGCCGCAGCATGGCGCCGCATCTCTTCTGATGCTCGAGGGAGATGAACTGCAACTGGTATGTCGACAATGTCATCCCAGACATGCACGCGATTCCGACGGGTGAGTTCAAGTGGACCATGGTCGGAAGTCTTGAGGGTCTCGACGACATTCCAAGCCTGGCCTTTCATGACGGCCATTTGCCGCGCGAACATTTTCTCTTGAAAATCGGCATCGATTTCGAAGCAGCGGCGGAGTTTTATTTGAGTGTCGCTCCACCATTCTTTGGATGTGAGGAGAGGTAGGAAATGGCGTTTGGTCTTTTCTGAGAAGGGGCGTCCGATCATGCTCACGGGCATGAAGAGCCAGCCGAATGGATAGCTTCGCCAGGCATCTGGATGCTTCCAAGGCCAGGAGAGACTGTTATCGATGGCGCCAATCCGTGGTATTGAGCCGTCTCCGTCCTTTGCTGGAATGGGCGTCATGGTATCTTCCCTTCGATTGTATCCGTCCTGACCGTCTGATGGCGGCTCCTTGACGATCGAAACGTTTCCGCCCTTGTCCACTCTGATCATCCAGTTGTCTGTTCCTCGATCTGTATTTCGCATGATGTAATCCAAAATCACCAATTTCTCCAACTCCTCCCTGAAACTCTGTTGCAACTCTTCTGTCCAGTACTCTGTCGGTCTTCTCCCTCGACCACCTGCCAATCCTTCCGCTTCGTCGTCACTGTCATAGTCTCCAGTGGCTGCAGGAGCCGTACTGGATCGACTTGGTCTGCATGTATTATCCCACCTCCCTTTCGCTCGTTTCTGTGACGGTACATCCTGAAAGCCGCTCTGTTGGTCCGGCCATGGGTGCTCCCTGAAGAAGTCGGTGGCGCCCTTGTATCCTTTGAGAAACACCTGCAACGACCCAAGCTTCTCAGGAAAAGGCCGCTTCTTCCGATAGAACGCCCTTCTGTCTATCCAGTCGTAGTGAAAGCTCTTACTGCTCAGTCCGATGACGTCTGTATACGGCACCAGGTTGGTCCGTAGTTGGCAGTCCAGCACATAAGCAGCAGCTTCCGAGACATAGCTCAGATTCGGAATGAGCATTGCTCGACCAAATGCGAATGGAAACAAGTTCCGATGTATCCACTTCGTCCACTTCGGATTCTTGCTGGCGTACGGCTCCTCATCCTTTGGCTTGAACACACCGACCACTTTCCCTCCGCTGTTCCGTGCAAAGTAGGACCCACTACTACCCTGCGCAATCAATGTAGGATGCATACCTAGCTCAATGGCTACGCGGACGCTCTCAACCAGGTCGTCAAATTCCAGCTTCGACATAGCTTCTGGTCCGTCCTCGTATCCATTCTCCAGCACCTCCTTCGTCGCAGGTCGGATCCAGTCGGGTGCCTGGAAGACTGAATGGTGAATCTCCAACTGCTCCTCCTCTGTGCTCTTTCCTTTTACCTTCCTCCGCGTGAACTTCTCTTTGATTTCGTCCGCCCATCGTTCCAGTCGCGCGTTGATCGCTTTGATGTCGACTTTACTATTCGCTCGTCTTCGTTGAGGTATATGTGAACTGCTCGATGTCCTCATCGTCTCGAGCCGGCGAGGCTGTGAGGAGGCATAGTCGGCGTCTGGGGAGGAAAGCGCGATTCGAGAGTCGCTGAATGGATCATCCTCGTTCTCGGAGTAATACCGCTCCTCCTCTTCCTCTTCTGCCTGGGCGATTCGAGCATAGCCGGATGCCACGGGGCGTTTTGAAGGCATGATGGAGGAAAGGAGTCACTGGCATGCGGCTTTATTGTCCGGGCATAATCGTTGCGGGAGTCTGCGAGGTCTCACAGGGAAGTCAAGGTTGAAGGTTACCGTATGGCTTCAGAGGGGCTGTCTTTAAAGTTTACCTAGTAGAGGCTCGGCGGGTGGAGATCGTCCCGTCGCTTGGCCGCGGGAAGGAAGAACACGCGAATGAGCGCTCTCCTGAATCAGCATTGCCCAGATCAGGATATCCGATCTGTTTCTTCATGGTATCTCTGTCGAGGTGTTCTGCGACCGGCGAGAGATTCGCGATGAGACTTTTGTTGAGCGCTCATCAATATTTCATTCAACTTCAGCCAATATGATGTAGCCTCGGGCGGGACTTCAATCAACTCCGAGCCGACGAGCTAAGATAACAGCTATCGAAAATGTTGATGATGTCTGGAGCAACCTGGAAGAGCTTGTCAGTCGAAGGGATGAGCAATATACGAATGAACTTCTACTAGGAATGACTGATCGGCCCACCTCTACAGCAATGTACATCATTCACAACCACAACTCATCAAATTGTCCAATCTCCAGCGTGTCATTTCATTCATATGGCGCTAGCAGCCCCTAGTTTATCTTATCGGTGCCGTACGCATTTTGGACTTGTCTGTTTTCTTGGATGCGACATCATTTGCGACCATCCATTGACGACTCCCTATTCATCATCTGAACTCGTCCCATCAATGTAATACTAATAGCTCGTCTTTGTTCAGTTCCCTCCACCTCTGCCGCCGCACCTCCCCTCCCTACCTGCACGCGACTCGCAGAAACATCCGGCTCCCACGCGCACGCTGCGATAACATCTCCTTCACCCTTCGATGCTCCAATACGCCGCTTCCAACGCGCCTCAGACGTTTTCACGACGATCATCAGTCTTTGCAGACCCGCCCTCAAGATCCGCAGACAAGGCATTGTCCGGCTACGACAGCCATACCGGCTACAACATACCGCGACCTCCATCAACGCTGTCGCAAGCCACAACGAGCAGCGAACAACATCGGAGCAAATCGTTCAGTAGTCTGACTGGCTCGCTGGATTCATCGGCAGCGTTGTCGCAGTTGGCGATGTTGGCAGCGCAGGCTCCAGCGGCGGAGATGAATACGAACAATGGGAGCAGTGATAGGTATGTGGACACACAGACAACATCGGCGCATATCAGCAAACGCCATGTTTGCGCCGGCGATCAAACTTTGGGGTAAAGCGCAAAGCCACGATCGCCTATTGCAAGGATGAGTTGTCAGCAGGGTTGTTGTGGTCGTGGTGCTTTTCCCCGGTCTTGTTCTTATCGCGGCCAAGATTCACATTCTGTCCTTTGCTAACATTTCATCAGTACGCGATCAGGGACACCGAACAACGCCATGAACGGCGCCAACAACGCGCAATATGCTTCGGCGCCGCATGCGACCGCTGGAGGCAACCAGACCGGCGTAAGTCGCAAAACACATCTCTCACCGTCGCAAGCCGTTTCCGTGGTTGGCTTCTCCGCAAAGCTCTTATCGATATCGATACCAAACTTTATCGGATTTCTGCCATGCCACGCCGCCATGGAGCAACCGCGACTTACACTACACTTCTGCAACATTCTGCTAACGCCTCGCTTGAATATAGGGCGGCCCTCCTGTCTGCCAGAATTGCTCCAGTGCGTCCATGTGCCACAGCACAAGTATAAGGTCTCGCTAATTGCTTTCACAGCTTCAACCACTCCACTATGGCGTCGCGATGAATCTGGCTCGGTCCTTTGCAATGCCTGTGGCCTGTTTCTGAAACTACATGCCCGTCCGCGGCCAATCAGCCTAAAGACTGATGTGATCAAGAGCAGAAATCGCGTCAAGACAGCACAACCCAAGAAGCGAGACAGCAATGGCGGTGCCGATGGTTTGATGCAAGCACCGCAGTCGAACGGTTTCGGCACCTCTCAAAACGACATCGTCCACAACGGACACCAGCACAGTCTGCCAATGAGCCAGTCGTTGGAACACTCCGCCCGTGCACCATCTCCTACCTCCGCGTCCAGAAGCAATACCCCTCTCAACCAGCACTCCACCTCCGCCATCGCACCTCAACACATCTTCGACACAGTCAATCTTCCCTCAGCCGACTCCTCCTTCTCAGCATCGCCGTCACTGCCCCACTTCTCCCTGCGGAACCCTAGTCCCGCTCCAAGCTCCCTAAACGGAACCGCCAACGGACACATGGACCCGCCTCAAACCTACGATGTCCTTCTGCACCAGAACCAAATTCTCCGCACGCGCGTCAGTGAATTGGAAGTGATTAACGATCTATTCCGGGGGAGAGTTTCGGAGTTGGAAGGGAACGGGGAGGTGCTGCGGCTGAAAGCGGAACTTAGAGCTGCGCATGAGAGAGCAGAGCAGATGCAGAAGAGAATTATGGAGTTGGAGACGGAAGTGAGAGAGGGACCGGCAAGGAAGAAGGCGAGGTTGGAGCATGGGTCGGAGACAAATGGCTCGTCGTGAGAAATGTGAGACTTGCTTTGAAAGGAGTTCAAGATGGACCAGAAACCAAAAAGCGTGATAGTTACGGAGAGCTATCGACAGCCAGCGGTGTGTTTCGAGCGGGTTTGCGAGCGGGTCTTTCAGCGAGTGCGGATACCCACTTTGATGATGGCGAGCTCAGATATCCTGTCTCACTTTGTGAGAGCAATGTCTAATGTTTGCGAGAGAGAGTTGTCGTCGACTGCGGCCTGTGCACCGCGTATTGTCAAGGCTTTTGCACTCTCTCGTGTCGCTTTGATCACTGAAGCACCCTGCGCGTCGTGTGTCAATGAGCACGGCCTCAAGTGCTGGAGAGTCTGCATGCCAGCCGGAAGCCATTGCGAGCCATCTCCGTGTCCGCGACTGCGATTATGCTTCTCACTCGCACCAGCGACGGTTTCCAATCAGCGTAGCTTCATCGCTGTCTCAGGGACATAACACTGCCAATGCTCGACACCTCCTCACGACATATCCATCTCATCCGGCGCCTCACCCTTCTTCTGCCTCTCTTCCATCCTCTTCTTCGTCGCCTTTTTCGCATCCTCCACCCACGCATCGTACTTCCCCTCCTTCAACTTCTGGCCCGTCACACCCTTCATAATCTCCGCAATGAAACCCACGAAATTATGTCTCCTCAACGCATTCTCCCACCTCCACTCCCTCCTCTTCGCCTCTTCCCTCATCAACCACTCCTCGTCTCCAACTTCCCTCGCTCGACTCCTCAAATCCTCACACATGGCTAATAAATTAAACCGTATCTCCGTCTGTGGGTATCGCTCGATGCGTCGCTGTAGTACCGGGATCACGGAAGATGCGAATATCTCGGAAGGGCAGGCACCCTCGTCGCCGTGTCGGATTGGTGCGGGTTGGAGACCGTCGAGCTCGTAGAGGGTGGAGTTTATGCTGGTGTAGGCGATGAAGTGGTAAACGTCGTCGGAGGAGGTGGCCATGCGGGTTTCGTCGGAGACGAAGGGTGAGGAGCGGGCGAAGGAGTTGTGGACGGAGCGGATCAGGTCGGAGTTGGAGAGGGCTTCGCCGCGGAGCTGAGTGTGGTATGGTTAGTTGTAATGTTCGTGATGGAGAGAGAGTGGTTTACGTACGTCGGAGGGAAAGGCGGACGTGAATTCTTTGAACTCCTTCAGGTTTGGGCCAATGTTTACTTTGCCGTCTTCTTGTGTGCCATCTTTATTCAATAGTACGCTGAGTAGTGCTTGTGTGCCGCAGGCGTTCTGGATCGTTTGTGCGGCGAACCATACGGGCTCTTCGTCGTCCTTGTATTCCAGTGCTGCATAGTCGAATTCGCCGTCGAGAGGGGTGTCTTTGCTGCGTTTCTCGTCGGTTTGATATTTGAAGAGGAAGATGACGCCGATGGGGTTGAGCTGTTGCAGGGAATCTTCGTCGAGCGAGATGAGCTCTTCGAATTGTACGTTCTCGACTTTGAGCTCCTCCATCATGCTCGTGAAGAGTCCGGCATCGGACTCGATGGTGTTCCAACCGCCCGACATGTTGTTGGCGAGATTGAGGTTGATGTTTATGAGAAGAGTGTTGGTATGATCAGTTCATGTCTGTTGACGAACTTGAAGCTCGAGCCACAGACGAAGCTCATAGCGGAGTTCGGCCGGCTTAGGTAAGGTAAAAGCAGCCACAAATGGAATCGAGCAAGGCACGTCAGAGGCCAAAGCTTAGGTTTTCACGAGATGTTCGTCCCGGTTTTTGGTCCAGCGTCACACATCACTCCACCAGCCACATACCGCATCCGCATCCGCATCCCGCATCCTCCTCTGCCCGACTCCATCTACCCGTTTCAACCTCCTTGCATCAGAGAAACATCCCAGTGAGCATCTTCATACACGAACTCGTCTTCGTCATCTAGCCGCCCGCTTTGTATTGATCAGAATCCTTCCATTCTACAGTGTCTTCCCCGAACCAGCTCCTCCACCGTCCCAATACTGATAACGACACCGACTACGACAACATCTCCGAAAGCGAAGCCATGTCGTACGCCAACATCGCGTCCAAGGGACCTAAGCAGTCCGATGAGGAGGTGAGCAGATACTCAGATACTTACCTTGCGACATTTACTGACATCCATCGCAGAAGTACGCCATTCTCGACAACCACCAATTCAACTCGAACTAACATTGCTCTCTCAGAGTTCCTCACTCCATCCCCCAAGTAGCGCACGACGACAACGATATTGATACTCCGGATCACATCACCGAGTCGGGCGTGCACGTGCTCGATCCCTCAGGTGCCCACCAACCACAATCCCACCCATCCTACGCCGAGCAACAGCGCCAACACGAGCAAGAAGTGCAAGCCGCCGAACGCAAGGCAAAGAACGTCACCGAACAGGTCTCTAGAGAAGCCAAGGACTTCAAGGACTCCGCAGATGCTGACGCACAGCGCTTGGCTGGCTCTGCGAAGAAGGACTTGAACAAGGGCGCTCAGGATGCTAAGAACACTGCGAATCAAGTTGGCAAGGACTTGAAGGATACTACGAACCAGGTCAGCAAGGATGCGAAGAGCACCGCCAACCAGGTCGGCAAGGATGCGAAAGACACTGCCAACCAAGTGAGCAAGGACGCTAAGAACACCGCGAACCAAATCGGAAAGGACGCAAAGGACACTGCCAACCAAGTTGGAAAGGACGTGCAGAACGCCGCCAACAAAGTTGGAAGCGAAGCGAAGAACGTCGCCAACGAGGTCGGAAGGGAAGCAAAGGACGCTGTCGACTCGGCAGTCAGCAGGGACACAAAGGACGCCGCCAACCAGGTCGGCAAGGACGCCAAGAACCTTGCAAACAAGGTCTCCAAAGATGCCAAGGAAGATGCGAAGAACATCGCCGACAAGGCCGAGAAGAAGTTCGATGAGGCGAAGAAGGAAGCCAAGCCGTATGTTGACAAGGCTGAGCGCAAGGGCAAGGAGGCCGAGGAGTGGGCGGAGAAGAACAAGGACAACCCCGTCGTGGTCGGTAATGCGGTCGCTCTGACGGCGTTGGCTGGTGTGCTGTCGATTGGCGCATACCGTATGCACAAGGCCAACACATTGACGTGGAACGTGGTCGGTGCGTGGGCGGGTGCATTGGGCGTATTCGCCGTGGGCGATTACTACGTCAGCCAGTGAGTACCCCAGAGTGTGACTCTGCAACTGATTGATGGAACCAAGCTAACGTGGTGTGATAGGTACTTCTTCCAGAGGTATCCAACGAAGAAGTAGACGAATTGGTAACGGCAGAAAATGAAGCAGACCCTGGAATTGGACAGAACGAGTTAACGCTTGAAGACGAAGAATAGAAGGAACGCCATGTCATCAGTGGAATCGCCTTCCCTTTGGCGGCACCAGCTACTGGCCTGAACGCGACCTGGTCTCTTTTGTATGGAGATGCGAGCGACTCGACGGATAAAGCGATGGAACGACAGTGTTGGACAGCTCCTATGGCTTGCTGCCGGGCTGTCTTGTAATATAATGCAGCTTGTTGTATCAGAAATTCTACTCTTGCCGTGCGTTTCTGTTGTATTGCATTTCTGGACTCGAACTTTCGCACATGGTCTTCGGTTACTAGCGGGTGATGTTGGCTTTCTTATTAGAAGAGCGGCCCCTACATGTATGTACACCTGTACGCCTATCTGGCATGTTCTGCACGACTTTCTAACATGTCTTGTAACTTGCATGTACGACTATCTAGCATGTCCTGTCAAATGGACTGTGCGACCAAATAGCATGTCCTGCTATCGCACCCGTAGCGCTATTGAGCATGCCATCCTATTGTGCCTCGATGATCAATGACTATCCCGCTCGTCTCGTCCTCCATGCATTGAGTACATACCTCCAATACCTTCAATCTGGATATTCATTCAGCCGGGTTCGTGGCATCAGACGCCGAGGCCGATAAAAGACTTGCCTATCTCGGCTCGGCCACTCGCGACAGCACAGCTCCTGCAGGGTAAAAGATGGAGATGATGTGACTTTCTCACCTCTTCATTTCCAATGACCTACTTCTCTCCTATACTCTTCTCTCTGGACGATTGCCGTTAGACACGGTCCTCCTGACCTAGAATTGGCCGCCTGACCTCTATCGTCGAGTTTGCTGCCACCGGCGGGCCTCAATGCTCCCGTGAGAATTGTCACCTGTTTGTGTCACTCAGAGATTCAAGAGCTTGGAAGAGCGGGCAGGACCCGAGGAGGACTACACTCCAGAAAGACACAGCCAGGAGGCGAGCAAATACCGCTAGATGAGCGGCAGAAATAGCGAAGAAGACGTTGGCATTGCTATCCAGGTCGACGACCCTGCTACGGACGATATGCTGCGACCTGAGGAGAAGGCCCACCGGACGGCACGGATACTGTCTTCAATCGCGGCGACGATGATAGCATTGAGCTGCGGTATGTCTTGTACAAAACGCTCACAGCACTGTATATATGCTGACCAGCACAGGCACAAACTACGGCTTCTCGGCATGGGCACCTCAATTCGCCGCTCGCCTACACCTCACCGCCACGGAGACGAACCTGATTGGCAACTCCGGCAACATTGGAATGTACGCCATGGGCATTCCCGGTGGAATCCTGATCGACGCAAAGGGTCCTCGATGGGGCGTCTTTCCTAGTTGCATATGCCTCGCAATCGGGTACTTTGGTCTCAAGAGCGCGTACGACCATGGGCCAGGGAGCATCAGCTTACCAGTGCTGTGTTTCCTCATGATGCTCACGGGCTTGGGGAGCTGCACAGCATTCAGCGCGGCGATCAAGGTGAGCGCGAGTAACTGGCCACGACATCGAGGCACGGCGACAGCGTTTCCGCTGAGTGCGTTTGGACTGAGTGCATTCTTTTACACAACCGTGGCGGCCATCTTCTTCCCAGACGACACAAGTGGCTACCTCTACCTGCTATCGTTCGGCACGACTAGCATGACCTTCGTCGGCATGATTTTCCTGAGCATTGTAACCCATGCTGAAGATGGATTGGGAGGATACGGAGTGGTTCCAACCGACGATGACCTCGATCAATCCTCGCTCAAACGCGACGACGACGAATCCACCCGATTGCACCGCACGAAGTTCAACGGCCACGCTCGTGGCCGCAGCACGCAGAGCCGCAGCGCCAACAATCTTCGCCCTGACTCTGCCGAAACCTCCTACCTCGTACCGTCCACATCATCCTCTTCCACGACCGGACCAGGCGACATCCCACCAACTCTACGCTCCCTCTCCACCCGCTCTCACCAATCTGCCAAAGAGATCACTGGCACGGCTCTCCTCACAACGCCGCGTTTCTGGCACCTCTTCATCCTCCTCTCCCTCCTCTGCGGTGTCGGCCTAATGACGATCAACAACATCGGCAACGTTGCTCGATCCCTCTGGAGCGCGTCCTTCCCCTCCCTCTCCACACCCGACTTCCTTCAACAACGCCAACTTATGCACGTCTCCATCCTCTCCTTCTGCTCGTTCCTCGGCCGCTTAGTCTCCGGCATCGGCTCCGACGCTCTAATTCATCGTGGCCTGAGTCGCTACTGGAACGTCGTGGCTTCGGCTTGCGTTTTCAGCTTAGCTCAAGTCGTCGCCCTTACCTTGAACGATCCACACCATCTCTTCTGGCTCAGTGGACTGACAGGCGTCGCCTACGGCATCCTCTTCGGCGTCTATCCCGCTTTGGTAGCGGACGCATTTGGCGCGAAGGGAATGGGCATCAATTGGGGCGCGATGACGTGGGCGCCGGTGATCTCAGGCAATCTGTTCAACGTGGCGTATGGACGGATTTTGGACGCGCATAGCAAGATGGGCGGTGAGGACGGTGGAGAGAGAACATGTAGTGAAGGGAGAGGATGCTATCGCGATGCGTACTGGGTGACGTTGGCGAGTAGCGTTGTGGGCGTGGGATGGTGTCTTTGGTGTATACGGCTCGAGAGAAGGGCTATGGGGAGGGATGGGAGGAAAGGGTCGGAGGCGTGAGGACTCTCGTGCATGGTATGAGTTTGGCCGTTTTTGCGCCGCTAGATTTTCGAGTATGATCTTGCTCGCCATTCCTTCAACCGCTTCGGAGACCATTCATTTCTCCCGTCAGTCCCAGTCACCAATAGTACTCTGTTCCTTCGACAACGATCATGCTCCCTCCATATTCGTCTTCACTGCTGCACGAATGGTCCCTCCGACCCATGCCGCGAACCCCATCAGACCGATCCGATCCTCCCACTCGTCGCCTTCTTCGGAGGAGAAACCCACGATCGACGGCGATCCCATCAATCGCGTTCGCACATGTCGTCCTCGCAGTGGAAGCCCGGACAGCAGCCTGGGTTTGGCTTACAATTGTCTGCAACGCTGATCATTAGCAATGTCGTCTGCAGGTGTCGACTACTGGCAAAACCCACTGCCCCAGCATGAAGGCTCACGATCGCTGGTTGCTGGCCCGGCGAGTGCATGGTTGGCAAGGACTCCAAAGAGGGCGGCCATGAGGTAGGTGAGTTGCACGGAGAGCTTCATGGTGATGTCGTTTCGATGTGTCCGCGTCGACTTTTCCTGTGATTGTTTGCGTGGACTTGATTTGACTCGTTTCTGCAGTGCAGTGGATGAGGCTGTTGGGTACCTGACGGATTGTCGGATGGCAATAGAAATTCAGACGAGGCAGGAGTGGAGCGGTGATATATGGGTCCATTGGGAGAATCTGATGGAAAAGGGGAAGATGTCCTGATTAGTGATGTCCTGACAATCGACTGGGGCCCCAGCAGAGTTTTTTTGGGCGGGAACGAGAAAGATGTCTTGATGTCCTGATCAGACTGTCCCGTGCATACGCGAATCAACGCTGGCTTCCTGCAATCATCTCATTGCCTGGATCGAGCAGGTAACGACGTTTTGTCCATACGAGATTGCTTCCGAGTCGCGATATCATCGTCAGGGAGGGGACCATTCATTCTTGCTTTGGCGATGGTACCGCAATATGCTCGACCGGCCAGCGCCATCATCTCGATGATTCAAGATGGATCATGGTGGATGAGCTGAAGTCCGAAGTCCTATTGAGCTCTGTCAATTTGATCATGCTTGAAGTTCGGTCGTCGCTGGATGCTGTGAGAAATGCGATCAAATAGCAGCAAAGTTGATGGTGATAATAGATTAGTGACATTAAGACGAGTTCCCGTATCTCTCACTTATCACCCTCCGTAAAAGACTTCTCTCGCCCGCGCTCTCTCGCATCGATAGAACCACTTTTGCACACCCAGAGTGCAGTCAATGGACAGCACGCGGGCGTTGAAAGGAGAGCAGAGCGAAGTATGGATCTGCCGACCATGTTGCCATCGCGCTCGTCCGATGACACTGCACCTCCACCGTCGCCAAATTTCCACCAGAGAACAGATGAAATCAGAACCACTTCCGCTCTTTCTTTCTCCCACGCGTACGCATACAAGGTGCACACCAGCAAAAAAACAACAACGCAAAGGACAACCATCGGCGATTGACCGACAGTGATCTAACCCCTCAAAGAGAAACCACCCTTCTTGCGGCCCTTCTCCTCGATCGGCCGACCACTCTCGATGCGCACCTTCTTCTCCTCGAGCTCTTGTCGTTGGCGATCGAGCTGCTCCTTCATCTCGCGGTGACGAGCGTACAGCTCCTCTTCGCTCTGCTTCAGCTTGCTCTCCTTCTCCTGCACCTTCTGCTGGAATACCATCTTCATTTCGAGCTCCATCTTGGCGAGCTTCTGTTCGTGCAGCGAGCGCTCCTCTTCCTGCTTGACAGCTGGGTTGACCTCCTTGAATACGCTAGGGTCTTGAGCGACACCCATCGACGCGAGCTTGTCGGATCGGTAATTCTCGTAGAGGAAGTTGTTGGTGTGCTCCTTGAGCTCTTCCATGTGTGTTCGGATGAGCATTTGTCTGAGCTTGACAAAGTCGCAGTGCTCCTCGTTGTCCACCTCGATGACACCCCATGGGTAGCGACGTCCGCGGACCTTGCGGCCTTCGGGTGTCTGGACCTCGGTGTTGGCACCGACAACGGCGAAAGGAACCTTGGACATGATTTCGTTATTCTCGGCGATCGTTTCCTCGTCATCGAGCTCGTAGCGTGGTCCCTCGAAGATGTGGATGTTGTGGTGGTGAATGTCGGCAAGGATCTGTGGATGAAAATTAGCCATGAAAGTCCTGCACAAGTAACTGCCGCAGAGTACTCACGCGCTGCTTGAAGGATGCAATCTCCTCGTCTGTAAGGGTGTCGGCCTTGGCGATGACAGGAATGAGGTTGACCTTGGTGTGCAGTCTGCGCATGACTTCGACATCGAGCGGCTTCAAAGAGTGTCCAGTGGGCTGGACGAAGTAGACGCAGGCGTGAACACGGTTGTCGACAATGTTCATGCGGTTGACCTTGTTCTCGGCGTCGAGGTAGGCATCGAAACGCTGCTCGATGTTCTCGACGATTGGTCGCCAAGAATCGTCGTTGTTGACAAAGTCACCAAAGCCGGGAGTGTCAACAACAGTCAGGCGAAGACGGACACCGTTCTCCTCGATATCGGCAGAGATGGACTGGATGCTGACGGTCTTGGGCGCAAAGTCGAGAGATGGCTGCTTGCGCTCCTTGGGAGGGTACAGAGAGGTGTTGAAGAGCGTGTTCACGAGTGTCGACTTTCCAAGGCCAGATTCGCCTGCGAATGTGTGTCAGAGAGCCTCCCGTCACATGTTCCTGCTGTTGTAAACTCACCAACGACCATAACGTTGAAGTTGAAGCCTTTGCGCACACTCTTGCGATGCCATTGGTTTGGCAGGTTGGCGAACCCAACGTATCCTGTCAACTTCCTGCGCACAATGTTCCTCATGTCGCTAGCCGCCTGAGCTGCCGCCTTGGGATCTTTCGAGCTGACGGTTTGAGGAGCCTTCTCTCCGCCATTTGTCATAGCATTGCTGGACGCCACGAGAGGCGAAGCGGGCTTGCCGTTGGGAATCGATTGAGGGATAGGAGAGGCGCGGTTCGGCGGCGATGTGGCGCCGTTGGGAGAGGCTATTTGTCCAAAGTCAGTTCCTGAGAGAACAAGCTCCTTGAGTGTGACGTCCGCGCGGTCTGGTGTGATGACTCTGCCGACCGTGGCCGTCCCTGTCCCGAGTGGAACCGGACTGCTGTTGGGATCAGGCAAAGTCGCGGAGGCGGACTTGGTGCTGCGCTTGGTGGATGTAGACATGGCTGAAGTCGTGCGCAATGTGCCACGTGGTGTGGTTTTGTGACCGTGATGGTGTCGTCGAAGACGCGCGAATGGAGGATGGTGTGGATGCGAGGTTGGAGGAGGAGGAGGATGGCTTACCCATGGCGAGTGCGGTCGAGGAGTTGTTTGGGCGAGGTCAACGTGGAGTGCCTGCTGCTTGGTGACCTGAGGTAAGCGCACGTGCGGTCAGTCGTTGTTGTCTCGTCGAGGCCGAAGCAGTCGGAAAGAAGACTGGTCTGGCACTGGCAGAGGCGGAAGTGCTCACTGCGCGCGGGTGAACGTACAGGAAATTCTAGTGCCGTGTGTGCTGTCCACTGACGCAGGCTGTGCGCTTCGGGCGATGGAATAGGTCGAAGTAGTTCGGTCGAAGGAGTGTCGAGAAATATTACGGTCGAGTCAGTCGATGGAATGGGACGGGGCAGATGGAAGTGCCTGCTGGTTCGGGAGGTGGAAGAAGTGCCCAGGTGGAGGGAAGTGAAAGGGGAGGCCCTGGATCCAATGGCGGCAGGGGGTACGGGCGGGAAAGCGGGCCAAGACACGAAGCGCAGTGCTGGGAGCAATCCGCCTCCGCACGCTGTCAAACTTTACTCCGACGACATTCTTCGGCGCATTCTAGATTCACTTGGTAGACAATATAAGTTCTTCGGGAGAAGCTACGCTGACTCTCGCAAGCTATTGATACGGCACATATGCAGACTCCAACGCCCGCAGCCTGCAGGCGTTCCGCGACCTCGTCAAGCGACTGCCGAAGGTCATGCACACATGAGGTACATGCTGTCACACTGAAACGTGCCGTCTTCAGGGAAGCAACTGAATCGACATGCCGTTCAGACTCTCGTAGGTTCGCTAAATTCAAATTACCGCTGTGAACAAATCACACCTCCCTCATCCCAAAGACGCCAGAATAGCACTCAGCTGGCTCTTATCATACTTGACATACTTTCCCTTTCCCTTGTCAATATCATGGTATCGATCCCAGAATCTTCCATACAATGGCTCGATGACGGTCGACACGGCTGTAGCAAAATGCCTTCGCGCTTCCGGCTCCATGTGATACGACTTGTGCTTCGCCACCATCTCGTCAAACGATGTGTTGAAGTTCTTGAACTTTTCCTTGATGGTGTCCTTTTCCTTGGTCGACAATCCCTTCAGAATCGCCGTGGTGTCGACGGCATTCCCGGTCGATGGGGTACGATTCTGTCGAGACGTCTTGATGGCGTCAAAGAGAATTGTCTGCGCGTCTTTCCATCCGTCCCCGCACATCCGCTGGGCTTTGGACATCCAGGCGTCGATCTTGGGCTGAGAGCCGGCGAGTAGAGGCCGTAGCTCGGATGATTCGATCATGCGTTGAATGATGGCGACGTTGTTGGCGAGGAAGGCTGCTTGCACGATTTGAGGTCTCTGCATTTGCTTGCCCTTGAGTTCCAATGTGTTGAGGAGTGCTTCAATGGTGTCCATGCAGTAGTGTGCGAAGAGCTGCTTGCCGTCTGCACCTACGTCGAATGACTTCAGATTAGGCATTGAGGCATTCGCCGCGATGTTACTTGGTTGATTCCAGCCGCCGTCACCTAAACTTCGCATGATGCTGCTGAGCGGACCCAGATATGAGGTCATGAGCTGCAGTCTGGTCATGACATCGGTGGTGATGGTCAAGGCGCGAGCATCAGGGGGGAATATCGCTTGGTTCGCCTTCGTTCTGACGTCGGAGAGTAAAGTTGCCAGTGAAGATTTGGCGGTCTCGCGTATCGGCTTCAGAGCATCAGACATGGTATGCTTGAGCTCTCCCGTGTGGCTTTCAATCTGAAAGCTCACATTCGAGACAATGTCGACAATCTCATAGGCTAGATAGCAGTCGGTGAGTAGATGGCTTCTGACGTGTGAGTCCAGATCTCGTAATGTGTTGGAGAAAGAACGTAGCGAGTCTTGGCAGGTGGCCGAGAGTACAGCTCCCCATTCATCTCGACTGAAGACCGGGCAGATATTGTCGTATTCTGCGGTATACATGCCTTGGATGGCGGTGGCGTAGGTTGTGATGGCACAGCTGCCTGCTTTGTATGTGGCATCCGGCGACACTTTCCGCGCAGTTGATATTGACGCGGTGGCTAGGTTCTGCAACGACGAAGCCATGTATTGTCCTCGCTCTTGAGCATACACCTTTGCCGATGGTGTCAACCCACTAGAGGGTGCAACCTGTGATGTGTAATTGGAAATGTTCGTGTTGATTGTTCGAAGTTGTGCAGATTTGGTGGAGGATATCCGCGGGAAGTCGTGTCCTTGCGTGATTTGCTTTAGAGGCTCGATGGGTTGCGAGTCCTGACGCAACATGTCCCGGAACACACTCTCGAGATTACCTGTCCCGGCAGCCAAAAGGCTGCTCAATTCAGCTATCGCGGTCTGATTTGAGCGTAGGTTTGTGGCTTTGAGATGTTTCAGGGCTTGGTTGGTGCGATCAATGCTCGCAATGTATTCTGCCAGCCCGACCTGATCTGGACGATTCCTCAATATCCTCTCCTCTTTACTCCGCATGTCCAGCGGCTGTTTGACCTTCTCGATCGCCGCCAGAATCCTATCAATGTTCATGTTTTGTGCCTGCAGGCGCTGCGTATTTCCATAGATAGGTCCGATCGCATCTTGCACTGTCCTTCCAGTCTCGTCCAGCCGCGTCATGGAGCCCTGGATTTTCTTCGAAACTGACTTCATCTTGTCCAAGCTGGCGTAGAGGACCTCGACCTCGGCCGACTCCTCCGCGTAGGCGGCATGTCTTGCGCCCACCATCGTTGTGGCAGCTCTCTCGTAAGGATCGGACCTCTTCACATGCTTCTCAGGTGTTCGATTTGACGCTTTTTTATCGTAGGTCTGCGTGCGAGGTGTCTGTCAGTGTCAGGAGGCTGTGGCCAAATGATGGTGTTCAAGAGTGATGTGGGGTGATCTGGGGAGGTGATCTGGGGACTGGCAGTGTGCACAGCTCTGGTTGTGGACGTTGGCGGACCTCTCTCCGGCTAATCCAGCTCTAGCTGCTTCGGGCCAAAGCAAATAACCTCGTGAAGGAACGACCAGGCAATCCTTTCTCTCTGCGAAGCTCCATCAATTCCTGGTAGCGACCGCGTCTCGTTTGCCATGGATTCATCTCTGCCGTGCATGAAGCAATACTCGATTGTCTCTCCCGTTCCATCGACACGAACACGGAGCGTCAAGTAAAGCCGCGGCACGACGTCACCTTCAAGCCAAGAAAGCGCGTTCCTGGTTTTGCAACGGAAACCTTAGCATTTAGTGTCGATCGAGGCATGCGTGTCGAAATCCACTTCCATCTGCACATTCGACTTCATTCCACTTCTTGACATCTCGCATTCTGCCATGAACGTGTAGCAGTGGCTCTCGCTCGTCTGCGGCTTCAAAGCCTCTCCCCTTCTTTTCTATCCACTTCTCATCCATGAAGAATTTTTCCTTTCGAAATGCAGCGCGCAGTCCGTAACATTCACTTTCAGCGACTGGCCTGGAGCGTTGGTGGCGGCTCTTCAGTGGTCGTTGGCTACGGCCTGTGGTCGAGTCGGAGGCCTTTGCTGCTCGATAGTAGCCAAAATGATCTCCAAACTCGGTCACAATCCGACAAAAGCTCTATTGCGTCTACCATATCAGGCTATTTTAAATCAACACCAAATCCTTCAGATCAAGATGGGAAGAAGAATGTGAAGGATCCCAGCGGAAGCTCGACCCAGACGCCGCCACGCCAGACCAAAGGTCACAAATCTCCGGAGGAACAACTACTCGACTCAAGCGATGACAATGGACTCTCGACATGGCAGAAGGCGACTGGAAAGTCCTCCGCAGCGTTCAGCTCGTTGAGCACCTGGGACATATCAGCACTGACCGATCGACTCACGAACCTCATCGTGCCTGCTTGGATTCGAAAACTACCCGGATTAGTCAACAAATTGCAGAACGAGCTCTCTATGAAGCCATGGTCACTCAGCTGGGAAATATGGGAAGATGCGCATGACCCGCAGGTCAACCCGGAAATTCTCTGGGAGGCGAAAGTTCGTGTGTCCGAAGAACTATGCGCCGAGGAGCAAGCTTTCCTCGACAAGCGCCGTCGGCATACGGCCAAAGCGCTAGCCCGATATCTGAATATCCCAGAATCAGAGATTGATCCCCGCGATGTTCCAACCATCGCCATGTGCGGTTCCGGAGGTGGCCTGCGTGCTCTGGTAGCTGGAACCTCTTCATATCTCTCTGCACACGAAGCTGGCCTATTCGACTGCGTCACATATACTGCTGGTGTCAGTGGTAGCTGTTGGCTTCAAACCTTGTACTACTCCTCCATCGGCCAGACGAGTCATCAGAAGTTGATTGACCATCTCAAGCAACGGATCGGAGTCCATATTGCGTACCCACCTGCAGCCTTGGAATTGCTCAACCACGCCCCAACAAACAAATTCCTCCTCGGCGGCTTCGTGGAGAAGATTCGTGGCGTGCCAGACGCAGATCTAGGACTTGTCGATGTGTATGGACTGCTACTTGCTGCTAGACTCATGGTTCCCAAAGGAGAACTGCGGGTTAGCGACTACGACATGAAGGTCTCCAATCAAAAGTACTTCGTGGAAGAAGGCGATCAGCCAATGCCAATATACACTGCAGTCCGCCATGAGATCCCAGATGCGCCGGACGATCTCAGCGAAGCGAAGGCCGGTCGCTTCAGCACGAAGCACAACGACTACTTCCAATGGTTCGAGTGGACGCCGTACGAATTCTTCTGCGACGAACTCAATGCCGGAATCCCAACATGGGCTGTTGGCCGCAAGTTTGACTCCGGTAAGACCGTTTGGCGCGAGAACGGTCTTGCCCTTCCCGAGCTCCGAGTTCCGATGATGCTGGGAATATGGGGCAGCGCATTCTGTGCCACGCTCGCCCACTACTACAGAGAGATCAGGCCGCTCATCAAAGCTAGCGGTCTTGCAAAGGTAGACGAAATGATGACCGGCAAGGACGAAGATTTGGCGAAGGTCCATCCGATTGACCCGGCAGTTATCCCAAATTTTCTGCTTGGACTTAAGGAGAAGCTTCCGACTTCTGCACCTGCAAGCATTCACAAATCATCTCATCTGCAGCTCATGGATGCTGGAATGTCCAACAACTTGCCCATCTACCCATTGCTGCGACCAGGCCGTGAAGTCGATGTCATCATTGCCTTCGATGCGTCGGCAGATGTGAAAACAGACAACTGGATCAAAGTGGTTGACGGATATGTTCGACAGCGTGGCATAGCCGGCTGGCCAATGGGTGCCGGCTGGCCTTCTGGTGATGAGTCGTCGCGGGAGATCAAGGAAGACATGGAGCTCGCAGAAGCTGCTTCGTTGACGCATTCCTCGGCGACTTTGGATGCTGCGAGAAAGATGGGGACCGACAAAGTAGAGGATCTGGGGCATTGCACGGTCTGGGTCGGGACAACACAGGAACGGCAGGAGTACATGGATGACCCTCCCACGCGTCGACTCAAGCATGACTGCTCTGACGACTGGCACGTCCGTCGCGAAGACGCTGGCATAGCACTGGTCTACTTCCCGTTCACCAAGAATGAGAAGGTTCCGGGTGTCGATCCGATGAAATCGGAGTTTATGTCAACGTGGAACTTTGTCTACACGCCTGAGGAGATCGACTCGGTCGTACAGCTAGCGCGAGCCAACTTTGATGCCGGTCAAGAGCAGACGAAGCGTACCATCAAGGCTGTGTGGGAGAGGAAGAAGGCGGCAAGGCTGGAGAAGGAAAAGAGAGAGCTCGAGTTGAGGCGAGCCATCCGTGTGCGTAGAGGCCATGCGGCTACATGGCGAAACGGCGATGTTGGTCAGGGCGATCAATTTGGTGGAGTGTAGGAGGAGGATGCGGATGAGATATTACAGCGACAAGGTCGCATTGGCACAGATTGAATGGCGGATATACCCAGGAGACGCCGACGAAGCAGGAACGACAGCCTAGTGTCACACAGTACCTTATAGATAGAAAGAACAGAACATTGCAGCGATCAGGTGTCAATCAATGTTCCGCTGAATTTGATGGTGGCTGGATACCACGACTTTCGATTGCTCTGACTTCTGGCCCACAGCTTGAGTTCGCGCGCTAAGAAACACCCAGGCACGTCCTCCTCGTCTCCATCCCCAGCACATTGGAACGCGCCCGAAACCATCCTACTACTGCTCTCAATCGTACCCACAACCTCACGATACTGGATCCGAAATATTGTACGAGCCTTGCGACAGCGACACACCTGACGGGACCACCGCGACGAGTGCAAGACCACCTTGCAAATTGCGACAATAGACGAGCGCAATGGAGTCTGGCTTCGCCGACGAGGATGCGCGCGCGCCGGGCGAGGGCTCCGATGAGCTGATACAGGCGGAAAACGAAGCCCTCGAGTCGAAGCAGGAAAGCCAGGATCAGGACACGTCAATGCTGGAAGACAACGACGAGGCCGGGACCACCAAGCCCGCAAGCGATTCGCAAGCTGCGCCAGTATCAGACAATCCTCTAGATGCGCCGGATGCGCCAGCGCCGGAGAATGCGGAGGACGGTGGTGATGATGAAGAGATGGCAGACACGAAGGATGGCACACCCGCTGGTGAGGCTGCACCCGCAGTCACGAAAGCAGCTGCAGAACAATCCGCGCGCTCGCATCTGATCGATCAGAACCATGCCATTATCCTCCCATCATACAGCGCGTGGTTCGATATGCACGAGATCCATAACTTGGAGCGAAAAGCATTGCCAGAGTTCTTCAACAACCGCAACCGTAGCAAGACTCCGGCTGTGTACAAGGACTACCGCGATTTCATGGTCAATACATACCGTCTGAACCCGGCGGAGTACCTCACGGTGACCGCGTGTCGGCGGAACTTGGCGGGAGATGTGTGCGCGATCATGCGCGTCCACGCTTTTCTAGAGCAATGGGGCTTGATCAATTACCAGGTAATGCGGCGCATTGTGTGTTGAGGTCAAGCTTTGTACTGACTTGAACCGCAGATCGATCCCGATACACGACCATCAAATATCGGCCCACCTTTCACAGGGCACTTCCGTATCACAGCCGACACTCCCCGAGGCCTCCAGCCACATCAGCCAGCGCCTGGTAGCACCATTACCGCCGGCAAACCCCACCCAGGCACAGAACGATTGGCGGCAGCTGGCAAGGCTGATCTCAACCTGGAGGTGCGGAGGAACATCTACGACGACAAGGGCAAGGACGTCACTCCTGCAAAGACTGAGGGAGATGCGAACGGTGAAGCAGCGAAGAGTTTGGAGGAGGGTTTGAAGCAAGACGGAAAACAATACTTCTGCTACTCATGCGGCAAGGACTGCACACGTGTGCGATACCACAACTCCAAGAACCCGACTGCCAGTGCGGCAACACCGAAGCCCAGCAAGGACCAGAGATACGACCTGTGCAGTCTGTGCTACCAGGAAGGCAGATTTCCCAGCTCAACAACATCCGCAGACTACACAAAGCTGGAGAATGAGCGCTACCGAAGTCTGGGTGACAAGGAATCTCCTTGGTCGGACTCCGAGCTCTTGCTGCTTTTGGAGGGTCTAGAGATGTTTGACGACAATTGGGAATCTGTCGCTGATCACGTCGGATCAAGAACAAGAGAAGAGTGCGTATTGAAGTTCCTTCAACTGGAGATCGAAGACAAATACCTTGAGGATGCTCCAGCGAATGGCACTGCAGGAGGGGTCGGCGCACAAGACCTCGCCTACCTCTCCGGCGGCCGTCTCCCCTTCAGCCAATTCGACAATCCCGTCATGTCTGTCATGGGCTTCCTCGCCGGTCTCGCCGACCCAGCAACGACCGCCAAAGCCGCCGGCCGCAGTGTCGAAGAAATGCGCCGCACCCTCAAATCCCGCATCGAAAACGAAGCCACGCCCGGTGCCGAGAAGGACAAGGATGCATCCTCTTCCTCCGTCAAACCCGAAGACCGCGGCGAGAGCATGGACGTCGACGACACCACTTCTCTCGCCACGCGCGAACCTCCCTCTTCTTCCAACGACCTCCCCACCACCGCGCTTTCCCTCACCGCCGCTCGCGCCGCGGCTCTCGCTTCCCAGACCGAACGTCAACTCACCGCCCAGGTCTCGGCGGCTGTCAATCTCCAGCTTCAGAAGCTGGAGCTCAAACTCCAACAATTCAGCGAGATGGAAGCTTTGCTACAAGCGGAGCGGAGGGAAGTCGAACGCATGCGCCAGCGGTTGTTCTTGGATCGACTTCAATTCAGGAAGAGGGTGAGGGAGACGGAGAGCAAGTTGGCAGGGATGAAGATTAGTCCCGCTGTGGGGGAGAAGTTGACGATGGATGGGCAAGAGGGACAAGGGGAGGGCGTGGAGCCGTTTCAGGAGGGGATGGAGGGGTTTATGAAGCATGAGATTTAGATGTTGCAGGCGTGCTCGCTTTGCTTGAATGGCGTTTCGGGGAGGAACTATGAGTGCCGGCGTCTGCGACCGGAAGCCGGCGGTTGTGGAGAACGACTATGGCTACTGTGCTGGTATCGTGATGGTGGCAGTCTTGATAGAACTGTCGATCGTGATTCGACAGATATGTAAAACAGCTCAATGCTATTGCTTGCGTATCAATACTCATGTTCGACGTTGCATGCTACGTGGTGCAGAATTGAACAGGTCACATAACACGAGAAGAGCCACATAGGCATCGTTTTCGTAATTTGATGCACATTTTGTCGAGCTATCTATCGCTCGTCTTCGTTGGGCTCATCTGTCGGTAGTGTGTCTATGCACCACCAGACGCTCACTCCCTGTAGGCTTCAGCCTCGTGTTTGGCCATTCGTCGCACTCGTCTCAATTCCTGTCGCAAGGTCTCGCATGCCATGAAAAGCAACATGACCAACGCCCAAACGCCCAACGCTCATGTCATATCCTGCGCTCTCCTTTCCGTGCCGCCATGCCCTCCTCACTTGAAAAGATCCTTAATGTCGTTCATCTTCTGCAACGAATCCTCCGCCTTGGACTTCTTCCGATCCATGCTTAACTTCGCCAAGTTCTTCTTCTTCTCCTGCAGCTTCAGGATTCCCTCCTCTACGCTGCCCTTCATGATGTAGTGCACAATCTCTACGTCTCTCTTCTGGCCCAAGCGATGCACGCGATCGACCGCCTGCTCCTCGACACCGGGGTTGAATTGCGGCTCCATGACGTAGACCTTGTTGGCGGAAGTAAGGTTGAGACCTTGACCGGCGGCTTTGATGGAGGCGAGGAGGACAGTAATGTTCGGATCGGTCTTGAAGATGTTGAGGTTGGCGGTGCGGGTCTTGACGGACATGGTGCCATCCAGGCGGACGAAGCCGATGTTCTCGCGCATGAGGGCGTATTCGATGAGGTCGAGGTAGGATGTCCAGCCTGAGAAGACGACAGAGCGGACCGGTGGCTCGCCGGGCGGAAGGGCGGCGGTTTGCTGGGCGGAGATTGCAAGGTTCTCAAGCAGCGCTTTGACCTTGGTGTGAGGACCGGTGTAGGTATCCTCGTCCCACTTCGCGGCTTTGGTGAGCTTCGACGCGCGACGTGCTTCGACGAAGCGGTCGATGGCGGAACGACGGAGTGGGAACATGCCAAAGCGCACGTAGTTTCCGCACCAGCTACAGTCGTGGTGATTGTCTGCTGTCGCAGTCTTCTTGACCTCCTCCCGATGATGTGCTTCGCAGCCCGCGCAGATGACGTGAAAGCAAGGCGTGAGGTGACCAAGCAGGTCATTGTCCTTGCTCGTATCCTTCACAACCTTGCGAGTGCGCTTCTTGGGGGAGACATCTTCGTCAGAGCTGCTGTCGTCTGAGGAAGACTCATCGTCCACATCACTCTTCTCCTCGTCCGTTGTGGTATCAGCCGCTTCATCCGCCTGCTTGCCCAATTTTTCGCCACAGCGTTGACAGCTATCCACTTCACTGTCCTGCATCGCCGTGAAAGTTTCAAACGCCTGCTTCTCCGTGATAAAGTCATCATCCTTTGTAAATTCAGGCTCTTCTCCGAGATCCACGACCATGGCGTTGCTTGGATCGTCGCCTTCGATCTCTTTCATGTCCTCTTCGCTCAACATCTCTCGACCGTGCGCACAGATGGCGCGCAGCCGGCCGATAGACTTGAGAACGTGAGCATAAGCCTTACCGCGGATCGCGGTGCCGCCTCCAGTGATGTTGTGGAAGTGAGTACGGCTGGTCTTGGCGAATCGGTTGTAAAGCAGCTCTTCGTCGGGCGATGGATCCAGTCGCACTCTAGTCTGAACTCGCTTCCCAACGATGACCGTGTCCTTCTCGCGACGCAGAGTGATGCTTCCAACGAGCAGCTTGAGCTGCTCGAGGACGCTAACATCGCCGGTCTTGAATTTGGCGTTGATATGCTGATTCCAGGTGTGGTTGTTGTCGAAGGGCTTGATGCGCAGGAACTTGACGAGGGTGCCAAGATCTGAAAGGCCATTCTGGATCGGCGTTCCTGTTACAGCCCAACGACGCTCGGCCTTCAGAGCGCAGCATGCCTTTGAGACTTGTGTAGATTGTGTGCGAATGCTATGAGCTTCGTCGAGTACAATGCGGAACCAGTTGATGCTCGACAAGGCCTTCTTCTTGCCCATCCCATCGCCGAACTCCGCAGCGGCCGTGTTGTATGAGGTCAGCACAACATCCTGGGCAGCCAGAAACTCCAAGTCTTGAGTCCTGCCCGGACCGTGGTAAACGTACGACCTAACCGATCCGGGAACGCTGTGGACGCCAATCTGTTCCGTCCAATTTGAAAGGACAGACTTTGGACAGATGATGAGGGTGGCCTTGGCATTCACGAGGGCTCCGGAAGCTGGGCTCATTCGGAAACGTCGCGCGGCGGCTTGCGTAGTCGCCACAAGGGCCATGATGCTGAGAGTCTTTCCCAAGCCCATGACATCTGCAAGGATGCCGCCTCGAATCTCCTCGGGCATCTCGCGCACCTCGTGACCAGTGATGATGTGATACCAAGTATTGCGACCGTTGTCAGACGGCAGCCAAAGGGAATGGCTAGGAAGCTCCTTGACGTCTGTGTATTCTGCGCGTGCGCGTTCGTGGTCGACGAGGAAGTGCAGGCCCTTCTTTTGATGGTCCATCAGAGGTGTGCGGATGATCGCACGATCCGGCTCCATCTCTGGGAGCTTAGAATCATCCATGATCTTGTCGAACATCATGCTTGCTTGGCTGCGCATCTCTTCCGCGGTACGCACCACATAGGTGACTGTCCCGCTCACCCTGGATGTCGAAGAAGCTCCGCCTAAAGAACTTCCACCCACCGCAGGACCGTAGTTCTTCGGGATCTGTGGGTTGAGAACTGGTCGTCCCGGGCTGATGAGAGGAGTTGTCAAGAAGTACTGCCGCTTCGAGAGATATTTGCCGATTTGATCTGCCGCTTGGCGAGACGAGAACAGCGTGGCGTCGACCTTGACATTCTGTGATACACGCATGCCGGCATACTCATCTTGCGATCGCTTACGAGCGGGCAGGTTGAAAATGCACCGTAGCTTCAAGGTAGGAGCTCCTGTGATCATCGGGCCAAGAGCTGCTGCGGCTCTCGCCTCCAAGGTGCCAAACTTGGCTCTTGTGGGATCGTAAAGATCGATGATGTTGTTGCCCGCATTCTCCTTCTTGAAGATCAGTCTCATTGGAGGCCACATTTCACGACCCAAGGCATTGGCGGTCTTGCTGGAGGACGGGGCCGGGATCCGGTGCACATTGCCAGACACATGGAGCACTCCAAGGCAGACTTCCTCGTTGGCGTTATCCTTCGATGGCTTGAGTACTTCTGACACGAATTGCACTTCGTCATCGTCATCATCTTGCGCGTCATCCTCGTTGGTCAAGTCGATAGATAGCTTTGCGGGCTGCTGTGTGTTCTCGTCGTTGTCCTGTGATTTCTTGATACTCTCGCTGATGATCCCGCCGCCATTGCCGATGTGAGATGCTGGGCCGCTGGACTTCTTCAGCTGATCGTTGTCGTCGTCGCCGGTGGCCATGACTTTGCGTCGCTTTGCGGGTGCTTCTGCGCGGTCCGTGAGGTTGTGATGCCTCGAGATTAGGTTGCCAACGCCAAAGTCTCCATCGAACTTCTCGTCATCAGCGGCGCTGTTTGACGCGGTGTTCGAGGATGCTCCTCCTGGGTTCAGCAAGACTTTCGGATCGAAGCCTGTAGGTCGCTGGATTTGGTGATGATGTTGGAATTGGCTTGGAGCCTGTGGACGAGGCTGAGTCTGTGCTGGCGCTGTAGCGTATGGCGAGTTAGCCATGAACTGTGCCGGCTGATCCTGCATGTAGAGGAAGTCGTGCTCCGAGCGCGGCGGTGACTGGTAGCGCATAGCCATGATGCCGCGACACTGCTTGGGGATGTGAAGTGGATGGTGAGGTGATGTTTGGAGGAGATGGAAGATGTGGTGGAAGACCAATGCCTACTAGCATAGGTCGATGTTTGGAGTGGATGGTGGATGGTATGTGATGGAAGAGGGTTGAAAGTGTAGTGGATGTGGTTGTGATGAGGAAGAAGAAGTGGAGGTGGAAGTGGAGGTCGAGGTGTAGAAGGTGGAAGAATGCAATGCGGTGATTGGTGAATGGCTTGTGCGACGACGCTGCTTCTGACCGCATATGATGAAGATTTGTCCGTGAAGCCAGAGTGAAGCACAGCCTGGCATATGACAGACTGCGAGGTGACAAAATCCAACATACCATCTTTCGCCCCCTTCTTCGCACCATCCTTCTTCGCCTTTGCTTGTTCCTTTGCCCAAGCCTTTGGATTGAGCAGTTGAGCGGCACTCATCTTGGACTACTGCTTCCAATCTTCGTTGCCTCCTGCGTGGCGGGAGACTGCATCGATAACGGTGGTGGCGGAAGACAGCGGGACAACCTGATATTCATAGAACTCCAAAACGCCTGCGGAGTATCGAATGGCAATGCGAGGCACTGCAATGTACCGACGGAAACTTCGCGGCAAGTTGACGTTGGTCTTTGATTGATGTAAGGACATCGAGCACTTTATGACTGGTGAGGTCGATGGAGATTGACGGAGCTGAGTCCGCTGTGGCTTGAAGATCTGCCTGCACCTTGAACAAATGCATCGAGACCGACCACTTTCTGTACCTCCTCAACTACTCGAGCATTTCCTTCTGGACGCACGATCGACGCTACTACGAACAAGAAGACTGATCCGTCTACAACAGAAGAATCATAGTGAACAGTTGGTCGAAAAGATCGCAATCTCTGAGTACGTTTCCTGTTCACACCTAGTCCAAAGACGCCATCAAGGTGCAATCTCGAGGAGTCAATCTTGACCACATCTCTTCTGTCCGCTGCTTGCAACTCTCCTACGCACTCTCCTTCTGCTCCGCACCTCCCCAAGCACCACACCAGCTCGGCCTGTTCTTCGTGTACAGCTCCACTTTTGGCTCAGCTTTGGCCATCACGCTCTCGTCGTCCAGCGTACCGCCCTTGACGAGAACAACACCGGGCATGGCCTCGATGTCGGCGATCATGACTGTGGCGCATTTGCCGCAATTGGAGTAGTTGACCGACTTGCCGCTGTCGCCCTTGCGGCTGTACTTGAAGTCGGAGCCGGAGAGCTTCTTGAACTGCATACGGTCGTGAGTATGCTGGGCAGGAAGACTGGATTCTTGCACGTACGTTGCCCTCGGGGATGATCAGGTTGTAGCTACCGTTCAGACCGGCGGTCTTTTGGCATGGTTTGCAGTGGCACACCGCGACACCGCCTGGCTCGCCAGAGTACTCGTACGTCCAGTCTCCGCACACGCAGCTTCCGTTAGGCATGATGGGCAAAGAGTCTGAAGGCTGGTCAGCAATGGGCTTACGATCTTTCGAGCTCCTGCTGCGGGCGGCACGACCCCAGCAAGCATTGATCAGATCACGGGTACGAATCAAGCACTCACCTTGATATTGAAGGCGTGGTTTGATGGGTCTTTGGCGTGGAATGTCTTTGCTTACGTTCACTCAGTGGTGGGGTTCTCGATTCTTATAGCTTCTATTGACTATTGCCGTGGCCCCACCTCGCGGCCATTGACTAGCCGTGACGTACCGAAGAGTGTCCCTCATCCCGAAACAACTGGAACCGCTTCTCTCGAAGACCCACTTCTGCTGAAACGGCGCTCGCCTTTTGCTGACCGTGAGATCTGTTGCTTGCAGGATTCCCGTGCCGTGCTCCAGGCGTGGTGGAGACCGGTTGTTCAGTCTGACTGCAATCACGCGTAAAGAGGCCCGTGAGGTTTTAATGTGAGCGTCTGGCCGAGCACAACAATCGGGCATTAAAGGATAGGTGATCGATGTGAGCGCTGAGCAGCTCGGCCGGATCATCTTCGCTTCTCTTACCAGTCGGCATGCAGAGCGCTTGGTCAGCTTACGCAGGTGATAGTCAAAGCGGTATGCAATGAAGTGTGACAAGCCTCTGCATTCACCGAGGAGGGTTGAATGTATATCTCACTCTCATTGTTCAATCCAATTCCAGGTTTAGTCCATCGGGCCAAGATCCGGATACTTTGATCGGATATTCCGGATATCTGCACCGCCACACCCCGCAATCTTGACTTGACTTGGGGTCATCAGCCTGCTGCCTCGACTCCCAGCTCCCTACGACTTCGTTTCGCCTTCCAACTCTCCTTTCTATATCTCTCCTCTTCTGCTGTATTGCCGATTTCAAAGACCTTTCCAACGTCCGACGTACCTCCGATCAGCTATTGCACGTATACATCGACATTTGAGCCGTGAAAGTCCAAGGATGCCGGCGCCAGCTGTCGCCAAGGGTGAGTGGCGCATACCTATTCACTGCCATGCTGTGTTCCAGGAGTCGTACCTGCGGATTGCTGTGGAGAACTGGAGATAGAGCAAGCCACCATCAACCGAATACTGACAAGTCATCAACCCAGGCATCATCATCTCCCTCTCGATCATCGCCGCTCTAGGAGTTGCAGTCGCCGAGAACCCTCAGATCCAAGCATGGCTCGAAGAACAACGCCGTAAGATCGTGGAACTACTCCGACAGATCGGAGACGAGCTCGACCCTCAATCACGAAGAGCAGCCGAAGCGTTCGCCTACGAAGGACGAACGGTGGCAAACGATGACGGTCTACGAAACGAGGCTGCAGCCAGTCAGCAGGCAGCAGCGTTAGCGACAGGGAGGAGACTGTCGAGCCCGAGCACGATACGCAGGATACCCATCAAGGGCCCATCAGATCCGGACGAGGCCGAGGAGAGGAGGAGGAAAGGGAGAGAGTATCTGGCACAACGGAACCAACAGATGTATGAGTTGCAGCAGAGGAGGAGGGCGGGCAAAGCTGACGGAGATGCTACACCACGGTCGTCATCGTTTGACTCTCTGGTCGACTCGACAGGGAGATTGAGGACACCTGATTCGGAAGAAGAGAAGGAGCTTCCCGCTCTGCCATCTCCACCGACGAACGAACCTGTGTCGGAAGCTGTCCGTGCTGAGATGAAGGAAGTCGAACGCAACCTCTCGCAGCCAATTTTGAATGATGCGCCAAGCTCAAGTGGATGGCAACTAGGTTCTGCATTCGCCAATCCATTTGGCGACGAGTTCGAAATGGAAAGAAGTATCACGCCGAAACCTCCAGTCCCGCCGAAAGTTGCACTGGAACATATCCCCGATCCAGATATATCCGTACCTGACGATGTTGCGTCGATTGTCACTGAGGATCTTACATCGATCGAACCACGGCCTGAACCGGAGGCTATTGATCATGCAAATTTGAGCTACGAAGAGCAGCTCGCAATGGCCTTGTCGCTGTCGGAGCAGGATAGTCCTGCACATGCTGCTAGTCGAGGCAACGCGGAACAAGAGCATGTCCAGGCAGCAATAGCGGCCAGTCTGAAGGACCAGGAATCTCGGTCTGCAGCAGCAGCATCACAGCCCTTGGTCGATCTCTCGCCTTCGACGCCAACCTTGTCTCCTCAACGCAGCGATTGGGAGAAAATGTTCGACTCAACCCACTCCAACGACAATTCACGAGTTCTTCCTGCCCAATCCGAAGCATCGGATGAGCTCTACAGAATCACGCCACAGCTCACCAGAGCCAGACTCGCCGAATTCGAAGCGCACGACCAAACGTTCAAGGCCGGGCCCAGTCAATTGCCTTTCGACCCCGTTCGCGACGCCGCCCGCTCAAAGCCTCAAGCTACGCAGGAGAACATGGACGCAAGCTTCTACTCCGCTTTTGACGAGGTTTCGCCAGCTCCGACCGTCGACCGAAACAGCACTCAGCTCGTAGATGTTAGCGATGCTCCGCAAAGCGGCATGAAGACGCCGACTACACACGACCACTCTTCTTTCGGCTTCCAAACGGACTCTGATACCGAGACATTCGCTTCCGTCTCCCAACCGGCTTCTCGTGCGCCGTCGCGACCACGAAGCGAGATCTCCGGGATCGAAGTCATTGATGTGGTTGAAGATAGCGACGACGATGTGCTGTCCGAGGATGGTGGTGTCACAACGCCGGACAGCTGGTCCGAAGTCGGATCGCGGGATGCTGAGAGTGATGTAGAAGAAGCAGAGGTCCGGCAGCCAGTCCGACTGGCTTAATGCCGCCAGGTTGTGGAGGAGAGAATCTCAATGTCGCCTAGAATATGTCGTTTGCTTGGGAGGAGGTGTTTTGGCGTCGTCATAGGATATACTGGCGTCCCGGGTATCAATTCCAATGATTTCATGATGTTCTTGTTCGAAACTCGGCCAGTCGTTCCAGAACCCCCACTCCATTCCACCTCTCTCCCTCCCCATTACCTGAATCCTCCAACACCGGCACTCCAACCTGCTCAATGCACAAACTCGCACTCACACTTCCCCACCTACTCGCTTCCACCACATCCCCTGTCCTGACCAGTCCCACCGCCAACCCACCCAGAAACCCATTCCCTCCTCCCGTGGGGTCGACAACTTTCCTGCTATCCATATGATAAGCGGGTAGCCACTGCTTCACCCTCCTCGAGAGGACGAAACATCCCACTGCACCACAGCGCACTACAATCGCTCCATTCCCATCTCTGCCAATCCCATGCTCGACCATCTTCGAGGCATGTTCTTCCACCATCTCCACATTGACAGAAGACCCATGCTCCATACCGAACATCGCCGCCAACTCATCGTGGTTGGGGGAGACTATGTCCACGACTTTATTCGCTTCCAGTGTACGGGAGAGTTCTTCCGCGGTACAGAGATCGGGTACAGGTTCCCAGATGAATATGGGATTTTCATCCACCCTTTCGTTGGCTCGCCGGAGAAGGATGGAGTTGACTTCGGTGATACATCGTTCTGGACTACAGATTAGGTGGAAACTCTTCGACGCTAACAAGTTGCTGGTCAAGTCCCCTGCTGTGAGTCGAAGTTTCGGCGTGAGGTATTTGAAAGCTCGGACTTCGTTGCCGGAGTAGCCGTTCCAGCCTCTCGTGGTCAAGGCATCTCGTTGACGGACGAGAGCGGAGGTGGACCAGGTGCGGATGGTGGAGAGGAGGGAGGTGGGGAAGTCTGTGCCGGCGTCGATGATCATTGCTACGGTTGGGTTGGAGGGTGGTGGGGAGAGCAGGCGGGCGCCGAGGAGGGAGTAGGTTCCTGCTCCGCCGGGGATGGAGAGGGATGGGGTTGTTGTGGTGGAGGAGATGGGGGAGGGGTGGATGTCGTCTGTGAAGGGCGGATCAGTAACGCAGTTCATATGACATGTTTGAGGAAGTTCCGTACCAAGGATGAGCATTCCCAGAGTGACGAAGTCGATGCGTTGTTGGGTTGGAGAGTTGGTCATATTGACGGGATGTGGTAGATCTGGGTCGGATGTCATGTAAGAGACTCAGGGTCAGTCCAGTGGATCGATCAATGGATGTACGCCTCACGGGCTATTCTTCTTGTGTCTTGTAGCATTCGAGTCGTAGATCTTCCATGTGTAGTTTCGCGGTGAGATATGGTCTCTGCGGATTTATGCCGGCTGGTTCAATCGATCATGAAGACGCTCTTCGCGTACTCCGATTGGATTGTCGGATTGTGTGTTCGTACCAATTCCTGCATGTTGTGAAAAAGACATGTATAGACTTCAGTTGACATGGGAAGTGAAGATTGTGGCGTATATATTTGGGGGCCGAGTCTCCTGATGCCGACGTCTCCTTGCTAGCGTCGTCGTTGGATCGGACGAAGCTCGACGGACTGGAAACATTCAAACTCTCCAGACTGAAACACGACAGATCTCACTCTCACACAACCACACATCCATCTCCTGCATACATCTCCTCACTCAGTCCAGCTCTCCACACCCACCTGCACGTCTCCACCGTCCACGCATTCCTCCGCTGCATCCTTGCTCTCACCTGCACTGCTGGTTGGCTACCACAGCTTGAGACATCATGGCAGCTCCGGGTGGACAAGGCATGAACAATTTGACCACGCTGATCAAACGGTATGCCTTCCTCGTACATGCACTCTCTACTCGTCAATCAACATGTCTGCGAGCGCTCCCTCCGACCGTCTCGGCTCTGACACGAGCGGCCATTCCTCCCAGGCCTCCACTCATCCCCCCATCAGTGTTGTCCCAGCAGGCAATCTAACCACGCTCCTCCGTAGACTCGAAGCCGCCACTTCACGACTAGAAGACATTGCCTCTTCAGCCTCGACGTTCGACTCCGCCTCCCCCAATGCCGTGCCTACAGGGTCCACGGCCACGAAGGCCTCCGCAAGTGCTCCTGAGCTTCCCATCGTTACTCCGTCGATCAGCCAGCAAACGGTGAAGCCCGAGGCGCCTCCTTTGCCAATGTCAATCCAGGATATGGACACATTGATCGACACGGACGTCAAGGCGTTCATCGATTCGAGCAAGGGTTTGGATCCTTTGGTGGAAGAGCAGGCAGCAGCAGTCGCAAAGGGGTTTGCAGATCAGAGGCGATTCTTGTTGGTCACAACAAAGGCGAAGAGGCCTGATCAGTCGTCTCAGACTTTCATGGACTTGTTGAAGGATCTCCAACAGGATCTGGGAACGGCAGGAGATATCAAAGACAGCAATCGAGGGGCATCTGTGAAAGAGCATCTGGCTATGGTTGCAGAGGGCATCAGCACATTGCAGTGGTTGGTGTTGGAGGGCAAGCCAGCGGATACCGTGGGTGAGATGATCGGAGGCGCACAGATGTACGGGAACCGGGTGTTGAAAAACTATAAGGAAGGGTATGTTCAACAGGGAGATACTGAAGGTGGGAGCAGGACTGACGATGACAATACAGAGATCAAGCACACGTCAAATTTGTGCGGTCGTACTACGCTCTCCTCAACGCACTGAAGGACTACATCAAGAAGCACTATCCGATGGGTGTGACGTGGAACGCATCTGGTGTTGACGCTGCCCAGGCTATGCGTGAGATTGATGCCGGTCCCACAACCAACGGCACTTCAACATCAGCCGCAACAGCAGGAGGACCTCCTCCACCTCCGCCCCCGCCACCTCTTCCTAACTTCGACAATGTGCCCGCGCCTCCACCCCCACCGCCAGGAGCCGCACCCAAAGCCGCTGCGGGCGGTGACATGGGCGCCGTGTTCGACCAACTCAACCGCGGCGAATCGGTCACCAAAGGCCTCAAGAAAGTCGATCCGTCCCAAATGACGCACAAGAACCCCGAGCTCCGTGCCGCATCCGTGGTTCCAGGTGAAGATATCAGCCGGAGTAGGAGTCCAGGCCCACAAATCAAGCCGAAACCACAAAGCATGCGCCAAAACAGTACCAACCTTACGCCGACACCTCCAAAGAAAGAGCCAAAGAAGGAACTAGACGGCAACAAATGGCTCATCGAAAACTTCGACTCTCCTTCCCAACCCATCACCATCGACGTCTCCCTGTCACAATCCATCCTCATCACCGCCTGCAAAAACACCACCATCATTCTGAAAGGCAAAGCAAACGCCATCTCAATCGACAACTCCCCTCGATTGCAAATCCTCGTCGAAACTCTCGTCTCCTCGGTGGATGTGATCAAGAGCCCGAACTTTGCGATTCAAATCACCGGCGCGGTGCCGACGATCTTGCTGGATCAGGTCGATGGCGCGAGTCTGTATCTCAGCAAGGAGAGCTTGGCATGTGAGGTGTTTACGAGTAAATGTTCCAGTGTGAATTTGGTGCTGCCGCCTGAGAGTGAGGAGGCGGATGATTCAAAGGAGTGTCCGCTGCCGGAACAGATTCGGACGTTTATCAAGGGAGGGAAGTTGGTGAGTGAGATTGTGGAGCATGCTGGGTAGAGTAGGGGTCGTGTAAGAGAGACGATGTAAAATATGCAGTCCGGTGTCTAGATTTGGATAGACGGAGAGACCTGGCGTCGCAGACTGATCTGATTTATCACACCCTGACTTGAGCGCTCGCTCATCCTGCTGTCTCAAAGAAAGCACTTCGAGATGGTTTCGAGATCTCTCCATTTCGTTGACTTTGTCTCTCGTACTCTGGGTATCACTCGTCTTCCATACTGTCTTCGGCCACCACCCAAACCCTTTCCCATACATAATCAAAACGCCACGCATCGAGGCATCTCCATGCACTCCAAGATGCTTTCCCAATGCCCAAAAGCGAACGCCTCACCCCAAACAGCACCACAATTCACCCATCCCAAACGCCACCCCCAAAACAATCCCCTTCCACCCCAACGCCCTCGCTAACGCACTCACTCCCCCCTCCGATACTGCTCCCAAACCGCCACCGCCCGCTCCATCTGCCCCTCACTGAATTCATACAAACACTCATCGTACGAATAATCCATGTAATTGTGAATGCTGTCGAGACCCGGTTGGTCCGGGCACGTGTCGGATTGGGTGGGGCAGCCCTGAGTCGGGAGCCGTTGGAGAGGGGTGTCGGAGACGGAGTCGCCGGGGGAGGTGGGGGAGCAGGTTGTTGTGCCTTGGAAGACGTGGTAGAGGCCGACTGTTGGGGGAGAGGGTCAGTATGAGAGGAGGAGGGGGAGAGAGGAGGGGGTTGAGGAGAGGAGAGGAGGGAGAGATGAGGGAGAGGAGGGGAGGGAGGAAAGGGGAAGTCCGCGTTGGCTGCTTGGGGATTGAAAATGGATATGGGCTGGGCTTTTCGCATGATGTGCTGGACTGTGCTGTAATATGCTGTGTGCTGGCGATTGGATCGATTGTGAAGTCAGTCTTGTGCAGCGGGAGGTTCTCATCTACTCACACCAATGCCCCGTCTCATGCACAGCCGTCATTCCCATATCGTAGTTCTCCGCAGTCCCACCCGGCAGCGAGTCCGCAAGGTTCATGCATCCATCATTGATACGATCGGCACTCGTCGGGTCCGCAACAGGAAAGTAGCAGAATCCGAGAAGGCCGCTGGGCATGTCGCTGAGGAAGTAAAGGTTGAGGTCGGCGTAGGAACCCTGGTGCAGAGCGGATTTCATGGCGAATTCTTCCGGACTGCTCATGCCCGCCGCCGCCCATTGCTCGTTGATGGTGAAGTTGACGCTGATGGTGTTGAAGGAGACGCCCATGGGTGCGTAAGCTTCGTTCATGGCGTTCATCTGGGAGGAGAATGTCAGTTGTGGGCAAGATCTCGATCAGGAAGGGATGGACTCACCTGGTCTTCGACTTGCTTGGGAGTGTAGAGTTCTGACTTGGCGTGCGTCGTGACAATGTTGACATATGTATCGATCACGATGCCGCCGTCTCGTCGAGTGACCTGGCCCGACTTGTAGTTCGCATATGCCTTGTCAAGATTTGTGCGGGTCTTGTCATCTGGGTCTGCGGTGCCACAACGATGGAGCTCGGCGTAGGCCAGGCTCAAGGAGGCCAGAATGGTTATGAGGTGGAATTGCATTGTCGCTTTTGGTGGAAGGGGAGCTGAGCGGTCGGTGACAATTTGCAAGACAAAAGACGAGGTCCAGATGCGCCGATGAGAACGAACAGGTAAAAGAAAACGTCCAACGAAAGCCCCCAATGAACAATTTGATTTCTGCAAGCCAAGCGGATACTAGTAGGAAGGCGGGCATTCGTCTTATACCATACCTCGTAGTAGCTAGAGACATTGAAAATACCTCGTCACGGCCCTGCCTCGCGGACCACGCGTAAGCGGCATTTTGGGAAAGACACTCGACATGCAGCGACGCACGGCCATGTCTCTGAATGATGTAGGGGGAAGCATTGAGTCGAGAGGAATCCGCGGTACATCTGGTGTGGAGACGAGGTTGGAGGCGTACATCAACCGAACAGCGCTCCGGAAGTCACCCGGGGCGCAGTGCGATAGACAGCTGGTCGTGATAGGTGAGGAGAAGTGGGATCAGTTCAGATCCATCCTTGGAGCGGAAGTGTGTCGGTCCCCTCAGCGGTTTTCAGCCACTTTCGTGCTTGAAGCGGGCCCGTTGGTGCCGATACCTTCCTGAACAAGCAGTTGCAGCGCTCTTGCCAAATGGCGCTATCTTCATGTTACAGCGAACGAGCGCTTTCGATCAGAGGCTAGCTCGTCAGCTAACAGTGAATGTAATTCTCCGGATCTGCACTTGTAGCAATTCTTAAATGCACTTCTTGCCATGTTCATTCTTGCTCGGAGACGTCTGATTGTTTTCCAGCAGACCGGGCGGCGCTGAGAGGCTCCGGAACTGGAGTTCCCGAGCGGCCGCCTCCTCGTCAAGCCCGACGCCCAAAGGCGCTCCTCAGCGCCAGACGATGAAGAAGGGAGAAGAAAAACGGTCTCAGAAGGACGCCTCATCGTCGTCAGTGGTCGAGGACGTTTGTGGGAACGTCGAAGGATGGTGGCTGGTATGTCGTAGGAGGTTTAGATTGAGCTGTCAAGCGGTTGCGCTAGCGGCTAGCGGCTCGAAGCGTGAAGTCTGATTCACCTCACTGCGTGCTCGTCTCGTGCTTCCTGGGATGGTTCGCGACCACATGTCCTACAGGCTATAGTGCTCCACACTTGAGCTCCATCGCCAGCTCTCACCATGCCTTCACCAAGTCAGCTGAGGTATTGCCATGCCTAGAGAGTACTCACCAAGATCCGGAACCTCTCAATCCGGCAGGTATCCGCCCGCTTCCAACCAATGAAAGCCCTTCAAGCGATAACTGCCGTTTCTCTTCGCAGCCACCCAGCCTCACATTAAATATGCATACGTCCGCCAAAACATATGCATACCTCAATGTGCCGCCTCGGTGCCAACGCGCCTCTGTCTCACGGCTCTCTATTGTTGAGTCCCTTGTCACACATGCCGAGGTCACGTCGATAATCAGCGAACAGACTCGAGCGAAGGCATCATAGGGATCAACCTGTGCAGCCAAAATCGCGATGCGGACAGCTATGCATGTCGACACTCATATAGTGAACTCACTCGGTGTTCCGCACGCGGCGTGCAATGCCAAAGTGCACTTTGGCTGTCGAGCAAGAAGGGATGCATCTGTCTTTAGGCCTCGGTGTTCGCCGATAAGTGTGGCTGCGCCCAACGTCCGCCCGTCTATCGACCGTTGCGCCCAGCTGAGGAGCCACGGAACGACTGCTCAGCATAGGTGGAGGAGGAATCAGGATGATGCGTTCTCAACGTTCAGGGTCTGTCTTTCGGCGGTGCCGACAGACCCCGCTCGCACACCGCAGGTTTTTCGCAGATAGCAGGTGAATACCGTGGTTTGAACCATCTATGAATGGAAACAATGATGCTCGTAGGTCTCAGGGTCCAGCCTCGCTGCTTCTTCCCCTCAGGTGGTGTGCTCAGGAATGCTCAAGCCTTGTTCCCAATCTGTCAAGCAGGCGCATTGCTTGCCATGTATCCAGCAAGACGAGTCCCCATTCCCGCTGGCACTGAATTATTGATGGCCGCCGGCTCCTCGCCCAAGTACTGCATATTGCCTCCACATGCTTGGAGTCATCAGGCATCCCGCCCTCTTCATCACAAGAGCCCATCGTTGGCGGACGTCCAATTGAATAACCACAACCGGCTCTCTGGCATCCGACGCAACCCTCAGTACGGCGAGGTATTCTGCAAAACTTCGAACGAGAATCACTGGTCGCCGCATGAATAGGGCGAGCTCTAGGCTCTCGTACTCGTAGGATCTCTGACCAGGGCCGAATATGAGTCGCTGGTCGGATTGGTCCACCTGAATGCTCGCTCGACTATCGGAATGGTCGTCCTTGGTCAGGCCCTTTTCCGAATGGACAAAATCACCGCTCTTGTCGTCCGCATCTGTCTTGAGAGATGTGTAATCTTCTTCATCTCGAGATGCAGGCTCAGCAGCTGCAGCCCCGAGTATTCGGCCGCATTCCCAAACTCTTTCCATCTGTGGCTGAATGCGCCGTGTCGCAGGCACCACATTCGACTGCACCCACAGCGACAACAGCCTCCTTGAACGAATTCTTCTCTGCTCCTCGTCCTCTCCAATCGCCGCACCATCTCCGCCAAGCCCGCTCGTACCCCGACTTCTGAAATACTGCAGCATTGTTCTCCTCGGCTCCGTCGAATTTCTCCTTGCATTCTCCTCGGCCACAGCAATTTGAAGATCAGTCTCCGACGAGTGTCTTGGACACGTACTGCGAAGGCGCATAGCTCTGAGGGCTCTGCAAGTCGATTCGCGAATGCTTGCCGTCGCTTTGCTGCGCCGAGTATTGAATGAGGATAGAGATAGGAAACTGCTCTGAGTGCGGAGACTGCGAGTGTAGGATGAGTATGATTAGCGAACCAAGTAAAACAAAGTATGAAATTGCAGCATGCGACCGAGACTGGGAGGCAAAGTGTGGAAGCTTTCGAAGTTGCAATGCTTCGATTTTGGGTATCATGTCTGGTGCAGTCGTGATAGAAGACATGAAGAAAACAAACATCGATCGCCCTCTGGGTCCATCGCTGAACATGGACCCGACTCTGCTCGGTGCTGGTAAACCTGAAATTCGCAATCGTTGCCGCGCTCGGCCGTTTCCGCTATGCGTCGTGGATCTGGTCGTCGGATCTATAATACACGCAAAAGCACGCTTGAAGTAAGCACAAAAGTCGCTAAAGCCAAATGAACAGAAAGAGTCGCGTGACTCATCGCTTCTCCGAAAAATGCTCAATGTCATCATTGTGGGCCAGGGTGCGGGTTGGGGTTGGTGTTGCTTCCTCCGTTGTCACCTCGCGGTGTGGCGCCGCTGGGACTGAATGCTTCGCGCATTCGGCTGAACATACCTCCACTGCTCGGAGGCGGTGCGCTGCTGCGCTGCTGCTCCGGAGATTCGGGAACGGTGAAAGGATTGCCCTGGCTGCCGTCGCCACGGCCAGGGGACGGGAACGGGTATTGAGAAGTGCCTCGCTGGTACTGTGGCGAGTGCATGTCGTGATGAGGCGCCTGACTGGGGTCGCGAGGACGACTGGCGCTGGTGTCATCTTTTGGCATGATGCCTTGACGGCAGTGAGGACAGGTGTCGTGCTCAACGAGCCAAGCCTTCACACAATCAAAATGAAACCAATGACTGCAGGGCAGTACAGTGACTTCGGAGCCAATCTCGGCCGTATCCATGCAAATACTGCAATCGGCTTGACCATTCTCACCGAGATCTTCGGCTGTGATCTGTCGCTTCGGCAAGGAGTCGATGGCTTCTGCCGATGCCGGTGGAGGAGCGTTTCCGGCTTGATGTTGCTCCATCAGCTGTGTGATGACACGGTCGAGTGCCTGCTGACTGTAGACTGCATCGCCGTGTTGTCCGCCAGGGGGCATTCCAAACATGCCGAGCACATCGTCGAGACCCATCGGACCGCCACCAGCACCCATGAAGACTGGTCCACCGTGCCGCGGTCCTCCTCCAAATCCAGGTCCACCCATGGCTCCGATGTTCGCCATCATCTGTGCCATGATACCGGCAAACTCGGCGGGTTGATTTTGCATCGGCTGCGGGTGATTGGCGTCTCGCGGGTAGAGACCACCTGTGCTTGAGGTTGTGATTGTGTATGAGAAACCAGGCCCAGATCCTGCACGGACAAAGGTGCCACTTCCGCGTGGTTGGCCACCTTGTTCGGGCGATGCCGGCGCAGTGTCGTGACCGCCCTGATGCGCTTGTTGCTGCTGTTGAGACGGATCCATCGCATTTCGCAGCATAGGTGCAACCATTCCCATCAACCCTCCTAGCAGGCCGCCTCCTCCTGCTTGGGGTTGTTGTCCCGCGTTTAGCGTGATATTCCTCCTGATTGTGCCATGCAAATGTCCTCCCGGTGCTTCTCCTGGACCATTTCTCTGCCAGTGGAACTGGTCGATGTCATCCTCATCAGGGTCTGGTGCAAAGCCGTCTTCCTCTTCCGCGCGCGGGTCGTGATCTGCCTCGATGACCTCGGTGAAGTCAGACTGACACTCTGGGCATACTATGCCGTGTTCATCGCGATACCACTCGTTCTCGCACTGGTGACAGTACACGAGCTCCCTCTCCTGCGGTGTTGCGTCCGCCATGGCGAAGTGTGGGATGTTTTGCGAGTCGAGGGATATGTTGGAGCCAGGCTCCGCACGGTGTTGTCGCTTGCGGCAGTGAATGGCCGGGCTCCCAAGCAGGTTTTGTGTGCTGTCAATTTGATCTGTCGCGGTCCGGCTTTGTCAGATGAAGGGCGCAGCAGTCGAAATGTACGTGGGAGCAGTCGATCGGAGGCGTGACGGCGGTGGTGGTATCGTACGCCTTCTTGCGACCAGGTATGTACCGTTGGTGAATAGGAAGAGGTATGCGGCGGTCGCGTGACGGAGGCGTGGAGTGAATCAAGCTGCTGGTTGATTAGGTTGTCGCTTTCAAAGCTCGCAATGACGTCTGTCCTTTTGAAACCGAAGGCCGTGAGGTGGACGTGTCTTAGTAATCAAACGAGCGAGTGGAGCGCTTCCGAAGTGACGACAGCCGGCTCTGTGTGAGAAGTGATGGACTGATGAACGATTCGATATTGTACACGAGAGAACCATGGGAAAGAAGCCAGACCTGGGAGGCGCGACGTGCGTCGGTTCTAGTGTGACTGAACCCATAATACCTTCCATCCGCTTCCACGATCAAAGCACAGCCTCGACTCACTCAAGAGTCATATCGACAACGAGCAATTTAGTGAGGACTGCAGGTTCGAGTGCATCGATTGAGGTCGTATGCTCCACAGTGACCAAAGAATCACTTGCAACCTAGAAGTCGACATCGATATCGGCATCGACAGCATACCAGTCCACCTCGACGGCGCCTCCAAAGTTCGACCACTCCGCTAGCCCTGCCAGCTCATACGAGATACGACATCCTTCCCTCCCAGCGACCTGACGCAGACAACCCGTATACAGATCAAGGCAAGTGAGGTAAGATGGCGGTTTTGGGAGTATCGACCATATGTACAAAGTTGAGGTGACAAAGACCCTCCCAGACTCCTCAGGTAAGGTATCCTCCACCCCAAGCACCGATACACCCCGTACCGTATCACACCCTTTTTATAAGTCCTTTTCCTCCACATCGGTCCCTTTCCTCCGCGTCAGTCAGTCTTCTCCTTCCGCATCAGTCCCTCCCCTTCAGTCCCTCCCCTTCAGTCCCCCCCCTTCCATCTAGATATGCCAGCTGCACAGCTAAAACAAAAGTCACGTTAGCCCACGCAATCAGACCAGCCAGCACACTACCGCGGGATACGTACGGTGCCGGATTGCGAGCAGACACCCTGATGTTGTCCATATTTTCCTGGACAGTGGCATTCCTGGTGCGGGGAGTTGTTGCATGCAGAGTAGTCATCGCAGTGCCCATGGTCTCCGTAATCCACGGTATCGGCGTGGACCTGGGCGGCGTAGAGGAGGCCAGCGAGGGCAGCGAAGAACAGGCGGTTGAATTGCATGTTTGCGGTGTTGATGGTCGAGTCGACGTGTGTTTGTTCGTGTGTTGGATCAAGTGCCGCCGGATGGTGTTGCCTCGATTGCTTTTGTTGCTTCGGATGTGGTTTGAGGAAAGAAAAGAGACTCGGACGAAGGAATCTCGCTCCCTTTTATGTCTGTCCTTGAGCTGTCGGACACAAGACGGACGGTCTACTCTGACATCACCTGTTGCCGGACTCGTCCCATCAACGCTGCATTGACCATGGTGGCTATGCTCGCAGCTCCGCTTGCATCCGGTCTATCCTCTTCGGCATCTGACGGTAGAGCAACACTGTCCTGTACCAGCTAACAGCTATCTTGCCCGAGAGTGACGATGCTTATTGTCCCACGGAGAATCGTCAAAAAGCGTACCATGGCAGGCATGCTCCGTGTCGATTCACAGCTTGTACAGTCTCCAATACCAAGCATGAATTGGAATAAGTGCACAGCATAGCGACCCTACCGAGCCAGCGTGAAGGTGAGAAACCTCGTCGATATTCTTCTTGACAGCATATCATCACAACAGCATATCATCACAAGTGTCGACGTCTCCGACATCCTTGCCTATCGATGACAGTCTGTACAACTCGTGTCCAAGATTTAGCATCCATGAAGACGATGCCGATCTTTCGAAGCAATGCAATGACGGCGATCCATAGAGGCCTACTAGGAGAGGGCATCGATTGAGTTGCCAGATCCAATGCTGTGCGCTATTTTTGACGCAGCATCGGTGCCGGAAGTGATCCCCATCTTGCAGACTCAGGGATGATGTTCAGGGCCAGCCTGGTCCAGTTCCTGGTTGTCGGGCCGTGAGGTTCCAGTCCCTGGTCACCGGGCCATGGATCTCATCGCAAAGGCTTGATTCGACCACTTCGATGCGTTCACACGCTGTATGCTCATCATATTGATCGTTCTCGGTGAGCGTTCGCAGGCCTGTTGTGAGGGTTTGCGTTGGCAGCGATATTGTCGTTGGTCCCACATCCTCAGAGGTGCATGACACGATCACGTTGACTGTTCCATTCGGCTTTTGACTCGTCATGCCTTCACTGCATACGGGGAGCATTGCTTACGCCGACAACTCAATCGATGGGTAATTCAATCGGCAGCCCTTTCCGGCAGCATTCTCTCGACACTGTATTGGCTCGGAACTGTCGGTAGGGCCTCCAGGACGCGAGCATGAGTTCATGCTCTTCGGTCAGAGGCTGAACATCCTGTACACAGGAACAGCGCGGACAGTCGATACGAGGTGAAGTATGCTTACCCTGTTGAGCACTGTACATTTAGGCACTTGTTCAGGGACCCAGATTAGCTTTCGGCACTTGTTCAGGAACTCGCATGGGCTCGGAAACGTCGGTGACATGCCTCTGAGGTAAGCATACAGACCGTATTTTGCCTACAGGAATAGCACTTTACCGTCAGTAACCCAATCGTGTCGCTCTTGAGGCAGTGATTGAAGACTTTGGGAGCTGCCGTTGGCTCGGACAGGTCGGTGACGAGGCCCAGGGAATGGCCATCGAAATTCTTGCTTTAGGGCTTGGACGTGGACTTCTTGCTTTTGGTTCAGGCGTTGTACTGCATGCAGCTGTCACTGGTTCGTCCTCATGCCCTCCTGGACTTCTCATGCGATGCGGTTTCGAACAGTAAGCCATGTTCCAGTGTTTCGTTCGCACTACTGGAGTTCGAGGTGATGTCGCCGACTTCCTCTGGCATGTATCGGCAATCTTTCGAACTTTCCGCGGAGCTGTCGGGATCTGGTGCCAGAAGCTGCGTCCAGGAATAGATGCGGACTCCTGCTTTCGTGCCAGAGGGCGTGGCTGTCGCAGTGGCGGGCCTCAGCGGTTCTGGACTTTTCGTGGAATCGTTGATTGACAGTGTTCAATTCACGGAATGAAAGAAGTGCTGGAGCAAAGCCATACACAGAAGGAGCGCTGTATAGATTGGGTTGATTGCTAGAATGGCTGCTGCATACCTACCTTTCATGCGTTTCCCACGATCGAAGCACAGTGTCGGCTCATGAAGACTCACATCGACGAAGCGCAGCTACTGATAACTGTGCGTTCAAGTTGGGGCGAAAAGAGATCGCATGCTCGAGCGTTCACTCCCAGTATTGTAACCTAATTCGGATGGACTACACTGTCCAGAGAGATAGACAGCATAGTGAGTAGAAGGACGGCGTTCCGAAGACCGCGCAGACATCAATCTCCTTTGCACCAAAATAGGGCCTGACCAAGGTGGTGAGGGTATGGCCCAGAGTGTTGGCAAAGTTGGCAAGGGGATGGGAAAGAAGTGAGACTGTGAGGAGAAAGGTGAAGTGGGAATCATTCGAAATGAAGTCTGAAGCCATGACTTTGCTGGCTACCCTATGGTCATTTCATATCGACCAAATAGCGCCCAACGCCACCGTGTAGCCCTTTTTGTAACTTCGAAGGGAATGGGAGAGAGATGCTGCAGGAGGAGATGCTTTCGCATTTACTCCTCTGGAATCTCGATCTCGCCGCTCTCAATGTCGTCGCTGATGTCCTTGGGGCTCCTTCCGTCAACCTTGCATCCAGTGGAGAAGGCAGTTCCGAGGATCTCCTTGACGGTACCCTTGAGATCCTTGGACATGGACTTGAAGCGCATCGTGCGGGCGATTGTGATGATCTCGTCGAGAGGGATGGACTTGGTGTGCTTGATGTTCTTCTCCTTCTTGCGGTCACGCGGTGGCTCCTTGAGGGCCTTGATGACGAGCGATGAGGCGGAGGGAACGACGGAGACGGCGGCTTGACGGTTCTTGATGGTGAGGCGGACGGTCACGCGGAGACCTTTCTGTGCGAATGTCAGCTGTTTGTTCTTCCTGAGACCTCGCCTTTCCATGATGTTGTACATACCCAGTCGCCAGTGGCCTTTGCGATATCTTCACCGACCTTCTTTGGCGAGAGACCGAGAGGACCGATCTTGGGAGCGAGAGCAGATGAAGCACCGACCTCACCTCCGGTTGCGCGGAGGTGAATGATCTTCTCCTCATTGGGGTCGATTTTTGGTGCTGTCGAGAACAGTGAGCGGGTGCGACGATTCAGCCAGCGGCTGGAGCCATGGCTCGAGAGGGACGATACTTACCCATGGCTAGTGGATAAGGTGGTCTGTCTCAACTCGAGTTGTAGGGAATGGGACAAGAGTGTGGTGTGTCTTGAAAAGTCACTGATGTCTGAAGAGAATGAAGTTTTGCGGAGCTCCAATCCGAGCCTTGGGCAATTCCGCTCCAGTCGTGCGCCCGTGGTTTAGCCGACAAGCTTCTCTTGGCGGCTGCTCGGAAAGGCAGGAACGGACCGGACTTCACTCCGGCGGGTCATCAGATCGCGAAAGCCAGGGCACGAGATCGGATGGTCTGGAGTCTGGACAGGGTTGACAGGGTCTCGCGCTGCGACAAAAACAACGTATGTCCTGCGGGCGATGGCCAGGCATCGCTGTCGAGGACTCGAGATGTCTGCTGGACTTGCTCGCTCCTGTTCGGGGACATACGCAAGCATCACCGCACCGCCATCTTCCTCCTCTCGTGACCGTTCAACTGTTTTCTGCTCCGTCAAATCGTCTTTGATAAGACATTGACACTACCGTTTCTTAGCACCATACGTTGGACCTGCGAGAACTCTGTTTGACCGCCGGAGAGGTCATCTTCCATGACCTATTTGAACCTCGGATGAGACCTCTATTGGCAGTGTCGTGATCAAGTTACAAGAGGAAGTGCTCAGTGACACGTCGCGACCCGGCAATATGGCGTCCAATAATGGCCATTCTCCTCCGCCCTCGAGTCCGACCCGGGAAAGCAGTAGCAGGCCTGGAAGCGTCTCGAGCAACAGTGCAACCTCCTCACGGCCCGGGCAGCAACAGCATCGTCCTTCACAGCCGTCTGGATTGCGACAATCACATATGCCTCCTCCATCGCCTGAAGAGTCTCGAATACGACCGAAATTCATGAATGGCGATCGACCGGAGAATGAGACAGAGACAGCAGCGACTGGGCCAGAAGGAATCATTGAAGAGCCACGAGACAGCGCTGATGCACGTACATCTTTATTGGAGAATTATGGCGGAATCGCAAAAGGCACAGACAATGGCGGTCAGCCGTACGTGTTCAGGCATCGTCCAGGATATCTTCAAAGCTACGGCAGCACAAACAGTACATACGCGCAAAGCGATGCGGGCAGCTTCGAGGCTCGACCGAACTTGGGCGACCGCTATCCCACCACGGACGACATGAATCGTGAAAGAGCAGGAATCGCGGAAAGCATTACGGAATCAGTAACAGACGGTCTACTAGGACCGCCGAAGAAGCGAGGGACCACATATTGGCTTGCGAGGAAAGCAGGTATCAAAAGCCAATGGATGATGTATGTATACAGTCCATGCCAGCATGATGGACCAGGCTCTTGTTTGCCCACCCAATGCTGACCGTATCAACAGGTACGTCCATTATTACATCCCGATTACGAATTGGGCGCGACAGTACCGCTGGAGCTTCGTCAAGGGCGACTTCATCTCCGCCTTGACCATGTCAAGCTTTTACATCCCAATGGCACTGTCGTATGCCTCTAATCTCAGCCACATGCCACCGATCAACGGCCTTTACGCATTTGTTTTCAACCCATTCGTCTACGCCATTCTCGGGACATGTCCGCAAATGGTCGTCGGGCCAGAAGCTGCCGGATCCCTTCTCGTTGGTAGTGTTGTGTCAGAGGCTATCAAATCAGGCAAAGTCAGAGACGACGACGGCATGAAAGCCGCGCAGGTCGGCGGCATGGTGACAGGACTGGCAGGCGGAATCATCCTCCTCGCAGGCCTACTCCGGCTCGGGTTTCTCGACAGCGTGCTCTCTCGGCCATTTCTCCGCGGCTTCATTAGCTCCATCGGTTTGGTCATCTTCGTGAATCAACTCGTTCCGGAGATGGGTCTCGACAAGGTTGCGGAGCATTCGACCAAGGCGCATGGCTCACCCCTGGACTCTCTAATATTCATGAGCGAGAACGGCGACAAGATAAGCAAGATCACTTGTGCAGTCAGCTTCAGCGCTGTGGCTATCATTTTCGTTTGCAGGGAGCTGAAGAGAAGATTACAGCCACTGCCCAAGCTTGGCTGGGTCGTGTACTTTCCCGATCGATTCATCATTGTGGTGCTGTCTGCGGTTTGCTGCTGGTTCTTCGAGTGGGACAAGAAAGGTCTTGATATTCTCGGCGATATCCGAGCACCCGCAGGTGTGCGCGTATTCGAGCCTCATGGCATCCTTGCAAAGGACAACTTCAAGCATGTCAACGATGCTTTCGAAACGGCTTTCATCATTGCTCTGCTTGGCTTTTTCGAAAGTTGTGTGGCAGCGAAGGCCTTGGGCGGAGGAACTACAAAGACAGAGACTGTGCAAAAAACCAAGGAGGACGGTACTGTGGAAGAAGTCGAGGAGGCGGATGGTATTCGCGGCATGACGGTGTCTTCTAATCGAGAGCTTGTCGCATTGGGTATTGCGAATTTGATTGGCGGCACATTCATGGCCATTCCAGCCTTCGGAGGGTACGGCAGAAGTAAGGTCAACGCGAGTACGGGCGGCAAGACACCTATGAGCAGCGTCTTCCTGTCTCTCATCACGGTGATCTGCACACTGTTCTTGCTGCCTTACTTCTACTACATCCCCGTAAGTCGACCGATACTTTTGGAACCACCAGTGTGCTAACAGCATCCCAGAAAGGCGTCCTTTCCGCCATGATCACCGTCGTCTCCATCTCATTACTGGAAGAAGCACCCCACGACATCAGATTTTTCTACAAGATCGGTGGCTATCCCGAGCTCTTCCTCATGCTGCTCATCTTCCTCACTACCTTCTTCTGGTCCCTCCGCGGCGGCATCATAGTCGGCATAATCTTCTCCCTTATTCGACTCCTCAAACATGCTACCCGGCCACGCATCCAAATTGTCGGCCGCATTCCCGGAACCCGGGACTTCGACAACGCCGAAGCGCTCGCGCAAGAGGGTCAAGTCGAATTGGTCCCACACTGTTTGATCGTCAAGATTCCCGAGCCGTTGACATTCGCCAACACCGGCTCGTTGAAGGACCGCTTGAAGCGTCTCGAAGACCACGGCACGAACTACGCACACCCTGCCCTTCCCAGTGTGCGTGGAAAGGAACACAACAAGAACGTCATCTTCGACATCCACGGCGTGACGTCCATGGACTTCGCCGCGACTCAAGTCCTCGTCGAGATCGTCAAGGACTACATCGACCGCGGAACGATGGTCTTCTTCTGCCGCGTGCCCAGCCGGAAAGGCAAAGTGTGGGAGCTATTTAACAGATCTGGAATTGTGGATCTATGTGGTGGTGAGCACAATTTCTACCGTAACGTGGAGGCTGCGTTGCGGGCCACGGAGAAGACAAGCACGTTTTTCGATTATGCGAATCAGATTGGTGGTGGTGCGGGTGTGTCGGATGATGATGCAAGTGGGACTGTCACGCAGCAGGAAGGGAGTGCGCCCGGGAGTCCAGTACCGGGCAGTTCGAGGGGACGAGACTACGGGAGTGTTGAGGAGAGGACGATAGGGTCACGGTAGAGGGAGTTCTTGTGGTCGACTGACAAGGCGGTCTTACGGCGGCATTGATACGTCTCGTGATGATGTTACGGCCGGCATCTATTTGGCTTGGGAGATTTGAGATTTCTATGAGCTATCGAGCGTTCAATTCGTGATGTCTATTGATCTTGCGGGAGAAACTATTCAACGATTACCGTTGGCATCTAGATGTCGAGGCCAAAGCACTACCAAAAGTCTAAACGTCATTCCTCCCGATGCTTCTTATGAACGACGTTCAACTCCTCGATAACAACATCGTCCAACATCGTCCAATTAAGCACTGCCTCAACTGCCCGTTATCTCAATGCGCAGAATCCAAGATCGCAACTAGGAGCTTCCGGATTGTCACCTGCAAGTTCTTCAGAAAAACTATACTTCATTCCCACATCTCCGCTGCTCAGCCAGCAAGGACAAAAATGTCCCAACCCAAAATCATCATCATCGGCGCCGGAACCGCAGGTCTCGTTCTCGGCCGCTGCCTCCACCACCGCGGCATCCCAGCCATCCTCCTCGAAAAGGCCAAAAACTCACCTCATCGCAACAACTATGGCATCACTCTCCACGCTCAAACATACCGACCATTGCTCAAAGTCCTCGGCCTAGACGAAATGAATTTCCGACGAAAAGTCGCGGTTGACTCTCTCGTTGGTGGGACTGGACGGATTTCAAAGCACGATTTGGGAGAAGGAGATTTTCGTGCGAATCGGGGGCGGTTTGAGGGGTTGCTTGCTGAGGGACTGGATGTGAGGTGGGAAAGCGAGGTGGAGGATGTCAGGATTGGGGGCTCAGAGGGAGTGACGGTTGGACTGAAGGGTGGGGAGAAGCAGACTTCTTCCGTTGTTGTGGGAGCCGATGGACCGCATTCGAGAGTCAGAGAAGCGGTGGTGAAGGGTGTGGAATTGAAGATTCTGCCGTTTGCGACGTATAATGGTAAGCGAAGGGTCAGTCCAGAGGAATTCGAGACGACCTTTGCCGCGGCGATGGGAGAGGGAAACACGCTTGAGCAGAGGATTGGCGATGCTCTGCTTCAGATATCGATTAGTGATCGGGATGAGAAGGAGGTCAGTTTGAGCTATACGTATTCACGGCCTGCGAGATCGAACAAGGGCGAGGATAGGCTCTACCGTCCCGAGAGACCGAAGACTGGTGCGAGAGAAATGCCGGAAGAACTGTTTGTTGAGCTTGAGGGACTGGCTGGGAAGTTGGAGGAGCCGTTTCGAACGATCTTCAATGCAGAGGCAGTGCGGAAGGACAGATTATTGAACTGGCTGATGCGATCACTACATCTGGATGTTGGACAACTTCGCGAAGCGGCGAAGGGCGGCGTAGTGCTCCTGGGAGATGCGGTACATGCCGAGCCCATATTGGGCGGAGAAGGTGAGTTATTCGCGAGTAAAAGGTCAAGTCTTGGAACAGCGCCGTGCTAACATGAGACAGGTGCCAATGTAGCGATCGAGGACGGTATGAGGCTAGCTACGCTGATCGCGGAGGATCGGGCAACGAGTCTTGAAAAGATCTACGATGCTCGGGGAAGAATTTGGGAGAAGAGTGTTGGTGAAAGCGAAGCCAAAATTGCCGAGCTGCATGGAACTGTAAAGTCCAGCCTGTAAACACGTGCATTGACGGGAGAGGACGTCGCTGAAATGCTTTGGAGATTGCTCTATGGGAGCTACTGCTCAGTCTTCCTCTGGATTTCTCGAGCGAGTCCGAACGACGAGATGTATTGGATGCCTTAGGGTTAGGGTTGGCGGAAAGCGAGAAGGATGCAACGACGACTTGGAGCGCTCAAAGTCTTTGCGAACCTGGAATGCACTCTTTCAAGCAGATGGCATACAGGTCTATCGACGATGTCATTACCTGCTCATCCATCCACCTGCTGTCCGTCGAAACATTGGGATGCACCTCTTTGCCTGAAAAGCCACATATATGCAGGCGTCCGGCACACAAGATCTGAGAGTGTGACGTTGAGGACGGAATCACTACTACGAGTGCATGCATAGTACTCACATTTCGGTCTTTGCAAAGTCAAGGCGATGTACCTCGGAAGCGACCATGCATCAGTGAGTCTGAGATAAACTGACATCAACACTCAATTGCGAGATGAGGTCTTGATGAGCATACTCGTCCCAGTTGCGTCGACGATAGCAGCCAGGATGTGTTCATCGTTCACGCAACAATGCCAGTGAGATCCCAACTAGAGATGGTCATAATGCAACGCATAGCCACTTGTGAGATGTCGGTGTCCAGTTCCGAAGTGGCACAGGATGCAAGCCACACTGCAACAGGCTCTTTGCGAGGACCGCTTAAAGCTGCGTACCAAGGCTTAGTTGCCTGCCAAGTGTCATGCGGAACACGAATCAGCGTGCAGAGCCGTGCCGGAGGTGTATGGGCTGATGCATGATGCTTGCCGTAGGAGGTAGAGGAACATGTCAGAAGCTGACAGCGGCGGTGTGGATAGAGAGAGCCGCGTAAAGCGGTCAGCGGTCGTGCTAGACATGGGCCCTGGATATCGTTCTGGCAGCGGTGATGGGTTGATTGGATGTCTGGAGGCGGTGGACGGTGGTGGTGCAGAAGACAAGGGCGGAGCGGAATCCTTCGTCCTTGCTTCCCGTGGGCGGTGGCTTGAAAGTGGTGACACTCCCACGAATCAGAGGTTTGGACGATCGTGTCCCATATGACTAAG